>CAEGAF010025808.1:0-36499 GCA_903067075.1 Micropoecilia bifurca | reverse complement strand
GAGTGCTGCCCAACATCCAGGCGGTGCTGCTGCCCAAGAAGACCGAGAAGGCGGCCAAGGCCAAGTAGAGCTGCTGGACCACAGACAAACACACACAAAGGCTCTTTTAAGAGCCACTCACCTGTTAAATAAAGAGCATTATTCCTTTTTTTTCATATTAAAATTAACGCCTTCTAATTTATGATTACAATGACAAACTACTGTGGTGAAAGGGTTCAACATCTAGGGACAAAATGGGTTTTGATTTCTGGATTTTCCATGTCTGTATAAAGAAAACGAGCACAAAAACTAATTATCTAACGGGTGCTCTTAACCTTTGTGCGTAAGAATAAGATGAATACAACCTGCTCGGTCTTACAGCATGACAATCACTCAAAATGTACAGCAAGGGAAACTGAGGAGTGGCTCCAGAAGAAACATTTCTAAGTCCTGGAGTTGCCCAGCCAGTTTCCAGACCTTAAACCCAGGAGAAAGTCTTTGAAGGGAGCTGAAAGTCCATGTTGCCCAGTGACAACCCCAAAACCTGAAAGAGTTTTGTAAAGTTAACAGTATGGAGGAGTGGGCCAAAATCTCTACTGCTTGAAATCCTGGTCAAGAATTACATGAAAAATCTAATCTCTGTAATTGTGAACATCTTTACCACCTATTGAGTACCATTTTTCTACCATATAAAATATTTATTTTATACAATAAAATGCAAATTAAAGACAGCACAATGTAATTTATTGGATTATTTTTAAGAGTGCGTCTTTCACCATTAGGTGTACCTGATGAAGATTACAAACCTCAGAGACTTGGCAATGTTTCAAATTCCTTATATATCATAGGAGGTTGAGATTGTTAAAAACAATTATTACATACTAAATAAATATAATGAAGTATGTTTTTTGTTGTCTTTCATGCTTTCGCAATAAAAGATACATTTATTTCAAATGTTTGTTTTTTTACATTAACCAAAACTACAGATGGACGTTGCTGCATTGACTCTCTTTTGAACCCCACTTGACAAACACGTTGAACAGAGATCCTGTAGATCTCCAGGAAAAAGGATTCAGAGAAACGAGTTTCAAAAGAGGGCGTGTCCTCTGAAGAAGGCTCCTTTGCTATAGGGGTAGAAAAAAAGAAACTGTCCTAGGCATGTTTTACTACGAGTCCTGTGAGCACGAAGGAGGAGAGAAGCATCTCTGAGAAAGAATATTTCCCTGTGTTACCTTATCTCTGGACAAAATGGCACGGAATAAACTGAGTAAGGCTACATTTAATATCAGCAGTTTCATTCACATGTTTGTTGATGATCCAGTGTTTGTGTGTGGTTTGCTCCTTTTGTTCTTGTAAACTGAGCTGAAGTAAAACAACCACCGGACGGGACAGCAAGTGCTTTCATTACTCGTTAACTACACAAATGATTCATGTTAACTTTTGGGGTTTAAAGTGTTCACTCCAGGTTTTTATTATCTATATCTTCCATCTTTGCTAGCTGGATTAAAGTCACATGTAGCCATGCACAGATAGGGATCACTTCTCCTGGTCCAACCTGAAAAACTTGTTTGTCAAAGGTGTCTGGCTGTGACTGTGGGTACATTGTCCATTACCAGGAGGCAACAATGTGCACGTGAAGTCAGAGATAAAGTAGTGACAGATACTGACAGAAAGAATCTGAAACTAAAATGACGAAAATGTAACCAATGTTTGACTGCTTTGGCTGAAAAATGCGTGGTTTCATGTGCAATGCAGTCAGTGTAAATTTTTCCTTCTGGAATTTGTCCAGTTTGGCAGAGAATCTTTTTCTGAACATGTCTGAAACCCTAAAAACTGAAGGAAAATATAATTATGAAGTATAAAAACACAAGTTTATATTCATGTCTTACTGTTTTCTGAATATTTCATATTGCACCTTATTTCCATTGTTTGTGGCTCCGATCCAAAAGTATCACAAGAAATTCTGACTGCCTATCAAGTCGAAATAGGAAAGCTGGTAGAAATTATTTGACATTTCAAATTTCAAATGTGATGACGCTTGATAATGTGGAGTTTTCAGAAATATATATTTCTGCCCACCTCGCATTTTCTGTCCGTGGTACAGAACTATTTTGCTCCTGAAATAGTAAAAATAAAAAAGCAAAAGTAGTAAAAACGATCCATGCCTTCTTTCCTTTTCAGGAAACAAGAGCCAGTTGATGGAGGCGGCTCTGGGATTTGTCCTGGGAGCCGTGGGAGGATGCATACTGGGTGCTACGGAGGACCCGGTGGATCGGATATTATCTGCTATGACTGCAAGTGGTCCACTGAAACCAGTGATGGAGGAGGTCAAGGTGATGGGTCCCCTGGGACTGGGAGCGCTTATCGGAGCAACAGCACTGACAACAGCGATGACATCCGTCATAGCAGGAGTTGTTTTGGCGGCGGCGGTGGCCTCGGTGTTTGTCACAATGAGGAGCTGCAGCACCTCCTACACAGACTCTGCTGGCTTGTGGGCATCAGCGGGCTGTGCTGGCATTCTAGGGACCACACTCAGCGGAGCAACATTTGGGAAAGCAATCGAATGGATTGTGAAGACCTACGGCATGGTGGCACTACTGTGGGCTTTAGGCCTGTTCACAGTGCTTAAACCGCCTCTTAGTGTTTTATTCCAGCTGGCATGGACCCAGGGAGAGACCTGTTGCACTCTAGGAGTTGATGTCATGTCCAGAGAGAGGGAAGACATTGAGATTATTGAGTGGCAGCAGAGACAAAGGGTGGCTCTGCAAATAGAGGAGAGGATCTCGTCCGTAGAGAAGGGAGGTAATGCAGTGGAAGACAGGGCAAGATGGATCACTGAAAAAAGAGAAAGGGAGGCGATAGACAAGAGGAAAATCGAGAATAAAGAGGCTGAAATGGAGCAAAGAACCATCCACGACTGGATCAATACCGTTTTGGTCAAACAAGTTGATTTCTTGGCTTTCACAGGAATACCAATGGCAGTGGTTTCCTTCGTCACATCAGTATTGGGATTGTTTGGCTATGGGAGCCATCAGGTTGTGCTCATAGTGCTTCTGGCGTTAGTTGTCCTCATTGCCTTTGTTCTTATGCAATCCTCAGACTTTAAGTTCTGGATGTTGGTGGGGTGCATGGGAATGTTTGCAACCTTCATCATTGCCATGCTCACGCTGCATGCCAAGCAGGAGGCCCTTGTAACTGCTACGAAGATGAGCCAGGCGGGGCACAATCAGTCCACAGATTCCATCAGCACTCGGATGAACCTTCAGTCTTCCCTGGAGGCTGTGAGCACATCCTTTTTTGGGGCTAAACTGTGTCAGCTGGGCCTGGGGGCCACAGTGGGAGGGGCATTAGTTCGCAGAGCAGCTGGCGAGGCGAAAGTTATTGTAGGGGCTGCTTCGGTCGCAGGAGCCCTGCTCCTACTACTGGAGGCTTTAGCTCCAGTTCTGAGTGACGGAGAGATGGCGGGTGCCCTGCTGGGAGTGGTTGGAGCAGCGGGGGTGTCAGTTGGCGCAACATCGGCGGCAGCTACAAGGTGGTCCTCATGGCTGGGAACTGTGGGGACGGTGGCAGGGCTGATTCTGGGAGCATTAGGGATGGGGAAGTTGCATATTGTCAATATTGGGCTTCAGCTTCCTGTGGCCTTTGTGTTTGCAATGTCCAATCCTTTTTAACTAAAGTACTTAATTATAATAGAAACTGTTACTGATTTATAAATTATTTGCATTTACCATGCTTTAATAAAGTATATTGAGATCATGTTGGTTTGCTAGATTTTGTTGCTAAGTCTAAGTGTGATCTGGCACACTTGACTTTGTGTGCCAGGTCACAGAAGTGAAACCCTGGTGTTGACTGACAACACTCTATAATAAACATAACCTGGAGAAAGTGTTCCTGTCTAGTTTCAAACCGGAGACCTTTTGCGTGTAAAGCAAAAATTTGAACTCTGACTCACCTAAAAACCAAGGTCTTGACCCGTTTCAAGTGAACTGATGCGGTTCTACTGCTAACGTGAGAAATGGCTCATGTTGAGAGATCATTATTGAATAGTGTTTGTTTGGCACATCTGCCAAAGACAAAAGAGAAATTCTATAATCGCTGAATCTGACACTACGCCATTTTTGTTTACATTTCATAAAAAAGGAAGTTGTGCGCAGAGTCTTGCTCAGAGGTTTAATGTCTTTTCCTTCAGTGGTTCTTGGTGCAGCACGAGGGGGTAAATAGTTTCCTCATAGAGTTTGGTTTGACACCAGCTGAAAATGTAACAAATGTAGCAATTTTGGTCCTCAGTCGAACTGAGTCTACCAGATAATCAGATGTGAAAACTCCCTTAAGCAATTTCTTTAGTACAAAAACCCAAGCTATGTCTTCATGTCCCATTTCATCGAGGCAGTACTAGTAAACAAGACAATATACATTTTATTTTGCTTAGCTTTAAAAATTACAAAGTTACATTCAGAAACTAATTAGCAAATGTGTGATGTTGGGGATTTTTTTTTCATTAATAGCATCCCCTCAAGTAAATGTCAGTGACAACACGGAGGAACATCTTTATTCTCTGACCAGGCATATTATTGAAATAATTACAGCTTCATAATAAATGTATGTGTTTTTGTAATTTAATCACAAGAAAATTATTACTAAAATAAAAAAAAAATGTTCCACTTAGGGGGCCCTCTAGCGACCCTGGGGCCCTAAGCGGCTGCTTAGTTTGCTTATTCCTGGGGCATTCATTTTCAGCTGGTCTCTCTCCTCTTCTAGCATCTTTTTTTCTTTTATGAGTTCAATGTTTCTCTTTTCAAGTGTGTGTCTGTCTCTCTTCAAGGCACAGACAATTTCCAAGAACTTTCTGCACTGATCAGGCTTCAATTGCTCACACTCTTCCTCCATCTTGTGGTTGTCATCACCAAACTCGGATATGTTGCAAGCTGAGGCAACTGCGATCTTGTTTGAGTAAACTGAGAAGAAATGAAAATAACTAACTGTTATGGCTGTTTTTTGTTGCTGTTGTTGTTGTTGTTGTTTTTTACCTACGCTCTACGAAACAAAGAAGTGGCACTCACCTGTAAGACGAAGCGACAAATTGAGAACGGCTTGTATGATACATAGTGCACCGATGCTGAGGAAAAGCAGATGATAGCGTCTTCTGTCTGCAAGTTAAATGAAAATGTATATTTAAATTGACAAGCTAAAATGAAGATGTTTGTAGTGTTTTGTGTTACCTGATGAATTTGCTTCCCCGTACGGCTGCTCATTAACGTAGTTTCTCCTCTTCGGTCTGTGCATTGTCCCGACTTCATCAGCAGTTAGACACTGAGTGATGTCATCCTCCTGCTTTTGGTGCATCTTAAAGAACGAGGAAAGACAAACTTAGAAGTGGTAAGAAAAGAGGAAGAAGCAAGCTTGAAAAAAAAAAACATAATTTGTCATGTGCGTCAGACACACAGACGCATTTAGGAGTAAAACAATTTAGGTGGCTGAACAAAATTGTAATTTTCCAGATGATTCACTTTGTATCTGTGTGTCATACAAATTCAATGGCTTCCCTCGAATGTGCGATTGTAACATTGCAAAATGTAAATCATAGGGAGCACATTTTCTCAGAAATGATATGTATACACAAAAACAGACATATAAATGTATCATAAAGGGATGACATGGATTCATGAAACATTGTTTATTACCTGTGCAGTTGAAATAAACAATTTCAACACCTAAGTCTGTTCAGTTGCAAAAGAAATAGTGAATCAGCCAGTCGAGAACATCAGGCATTTAGGGATCTGAACACGATAAAGACGACTGAAGATCAAATCAATAATCAGACTGGATAAGCAAAGAAGATTTGTGTGACTCTGAACATGAAATGATTTCTTTTGGCCCCAGAGTAGCTGGCCTGTGTCTTTTTGTAACTGTTGACATTTTACGTAATTTCCTGTGGTTGGCAAAGAACTGAAGCGCCTCCAGATGAGAGGAGAGTGGGTAGCCCAAATAAAATGGCCAAATATAGGCATAACAATGCTCTAAACGTAGAGCATTTCCAGCCCTGAAGCGGATAAGCTACAGCAGAAAGAGACCGCACCAGCTGATAGTTCCTCCAGCAAAGGACAGGAAACCGATGCTATGATCTACCAAGGCTAGACAAAACTGGACCATACCTCTTTTGAAAAATGGTTCTTGATTATGTGGTGGTCTCAGATTGGGTGGGCTATGGCACCCGGAAAAGTGTTGGACAAAGCTAAAGGTCTACACCAAACAATGGCCTCCATAGCATCTGACCAGTGTGATGTGACTGGACTTACACTGTAGAGACAACAATTCAAATTGTCAATAAGGACCAAACTGTCTGAGGAATATGAATGAAGTTAATTTAATCTTACCAGAGTGTGTCTAACTGGAACTGAACTGAATCCTGAATTGCAAATGTAAAAAAGAAAAGAAAAGAAAAGAAAAGAATAACAGGTTTTAAACGGAAAATGTCTATATCTTTTAAATGCGTACCCCAGACAACTATCAATTCTCCTACTTTTAGCACAATAATTCTCTGCCTTCATTTAGTTTGTATTCTTCCCTTTCACTAATATCTTCCTTGTTTTGATGAAGTCAGGTAACAGGAAAAAAATCAGAAGCAGAAATTGTGGTTCAAAAGATTCATCAGAAAGGAAAACAAATGTGAGGAACTAGCTGAACAAATTAAGAAAGAATGTTTTCAAAATCCTTGAAAGTGGTTACTTCCGTAACAGGTAGTTCTGTTATATATATATGATTTGTAAATGAAGTGCCACACAGGAAATTAGCAAATCACAAAGCGGCGGTGTTGCCATGGTCGAGATTTAATGACAATTTTAAGGCATCCTTAAGGTAAACCTTTTCCTTTAGTGGCTGTTTCCAGCTTCACCTGCAAATTTTAAAACAACTCTATCCAAATCTCAAAAATTTCCAACATATAATGAGGTTATTGTTCTCCTGTTGTCATAGCTCCATATATTACATTTAATGTTGTGAAGTTTCAGTTCTGACTTGATCCAAAGAGTTTAAACAGGATTCCCAGCAGACGTAAAAAGAAACACACCTTTTAAAATACATATAAATAATCTTCAAGTGTGCAGTTTGTAGCTAGCACAATCACAACCAAAGGAAGAAAATTGATTTTAAATCATTTAAGAAATGACTATGTTACAGACTTGTGAAACCTCTTCCCTTTAATCGTTATGATTCAGAGCAAAGATTTTATTGAAATAGCGTTTCCTTTTTCACTCACTTTTTGTTACTGGGGAACTAAATGCTTTTTAGGACGTCTGAAAGGAGAAGGAAAAGAAGGTGTTGCCACATTGAGAAACGAACAAAAGCAGAATCATGTTGAGCTTCAGCGTCCAGCGTCATAGATTTCTTGCTCATCATCAGTGTTGCTCTCACAGGGTAAAATGGCGCGAGCTGTTAATCGACAGGCAGCTGAGATCGATTATGTAAATCAACCCAATCCATCCACTGACAGGCGTCCCGAGTTAGAGACCGAGGGAAATCACACTGAATCGGGTAAGACCCAAACGGCCTTGAAACACCACGGCTTTAAAGAATGTTTCTTCTTTATTTGACAAAACTTGATAAACTGATTGAAACTCTTTGCTGTTTCCTTTTTCTTACTTTTACAGGATTGCATGTTTAAACAGCAACACAAGAGTTTAACTGTCAATGTGTCTTTTTTTACTCCCTTATACAGGGACAAAGCTGCTCAGAGTGGTCGTTGTTGGCTTTGGACTTCTTTGCATCCTTCAAGTTGCTCTCAATGTTTCCCTTCGTCTGACTCTCTGTGAGTTCTTCATTATTTCTTTTTTTTAAACTATTGTTGTGAGATTGCACACTTTTTCTGAAAATCAATGTGAGACCATGAGTTGGATCTGAAAACTTTCAGGAATGCAACTTTGAGATTCAGGTTTTTTTTAAGTATGTAAATTGTGCAATGAAAGACAGCAATTAATAGTTGTTAATTTTGCTCCAGTTGATAAAGAAATTGGGGGGGGAGTCATTTTTCAAACTTTTGCAGGCTTTTGGGTTGTTTTGGAGTTTGATTCTAGTTTTGTTGATATTCTATGTTCCTTATCTCTTTCTTCAACTTGATTAGCTTTGTTTCGGTTTAACCTTAATTCAGTCCGTCAGTTACCTTAGTTTTATTAGGTTCCTTATGTCTAGTTATTTATACATTTATTGTCCTTGTTACACAGTTTGTGTAACTCGCTCCCTGTGCCATTTTCTCTCTCTCTCTCACCTCACACCCACAACTCATTTCTAATCAGCCATATAGTCCTTGTTCATTAATCAAGCTCCTAGTATACAACTCATTCTCAGTCACCCCTTGCTGGTTCCTCCCATTAAATCCTGTTTCTTCCTTGTGTAACCTGCCTTCAACTTTTCCTGGATTTCTGTTTTGGTTCTCCTCTGGCTCTCTGTTCTCCCATGTTTGTGTTTTTATTTTTTTTTTGTCTGTTTGTTTTTGTTTTTTTGTCAGTTTTGGTCTTATTTTTTCTACTACTTCTCAACACCTCCATAATTTCTTTATGGATACTGTGTCTTTAGACCTAACATTTCCATGAAGCTGCAATGAGAGACTTTCTTTCAAATCATGGCCAACTTGCCCTATACTCTTTCAGACAAACCTCAGCCCACACCAGATGAGGTGTTTTGTGGTAATGAGACTCAGGACATTTGCAAGCTGAAGCAAGACACCAGTAAGTGCGAGGATTATGAAATATCACATAAGAAATTATGTGACAATTCATATATGGAAAGCTCTAGATCAGTGGTGTCCAAACCTTTTGCTACATGGGCCAAAATGATGTTTTTTAAAATTTGCTCAGCAATAAACAGGATGTAACATTTCAAACTAATGCAGTAGAGACAATTTTTAGTTGTTGTTGGAAATGTCAATTATTTTGTAAATCCAAAACTGAAAAAAGTTTCCATTATAAAAGTAAGACACCTGGTCTGCAAGTTCCACAAAAAAAATCACCGCAACAAAGATGTGATTTTAAAAGACAAATTGTGTGTTGTACCTAAAAATGATTGTAATACCATTCAAAGTTGTTAGCAATAATAATGCCCATGCTAAATGTAAAAAAAGTCCCCATTTGTATAAACTGATTTAGAAGAATAAATTCGTGCTTTTCTTGAATTTTAATTCTTACTTTTAAAAAAATCCCTCCAGGGACTGCAAATGGCCCGCGGGCCTCTCTTTGGACATCCGTGCTTCAGCCTTATCCAGTATGAGTCACACATTAAGCTTACAAGACGTTTTATCACCACAACAGGGGAGTATCTCCAGAAAGGATGGCTGTATTTCCGCGACAGTTTTTATTACATGTCATCCATCAAGAAAACTTGGCAGGAGAGCCGGAGATACTGCCAGCAGGAGGACGCCGACCTGGTGGTCATCAACAGCAGAGAGGAACAGGTATGTTTCTGTTACCATGAAAAAAAGGTCGTTATTAGGCAAAACAAATAAGCAGGAAATGCAAATTAGCAATAATCTTTGATTTGACTGATTTCTTGTATTCATTATTATTTTTTTTTATTATTGTATAAGAACTTTACTACACAGTATAGCAGGGGCAGGTTCACCTGGATCGGACTGTATGAGGTACCTGGGACAGAGCAGTGGGAGTGGGTGGATGGAGCTCCGCTGACGGACAGGTTTTTACTTTTTTGTGTTTTAACATTTAAAAAGATTTTTAAAAATACCTGTAAACCTCCATTACGGATGGTGCAGTTCTTCCAAAAGTGCACCATCATGCAGCAGCTCCTTGCTCTTAAACCACATGTTTTCAAACTACTGGCGATTAAATCTGTTAACGGTGAACGGGATAAAATCTGATTACTTTTTAAACGATTCCCGGTGTGCTGCTGGGTCGCTCTGTTCTCTTTGCCTGAAATCGTTTCCTCGCTGTGTCTCTGATGTTGTCATGTTTTCTTGTTTTCTTCGTCTTAAGCTACTGGGGCCCCAACGAGCCAAACAGGTTGGAAAAAGTGAATCCAATATGTGTGGAGATAAGGTTCTTCGACACTGAAAACAGCTGGAATGACAGATCCTGCACCACTGAAAACTTTTGGATTTGTGAAAAAGAAACAACTCTGTAAACAACAACAAACAAAAACGTGGAAAATGAATCAGAAATTTATAAAAGGCTGATTTTCTGTTGGATTTTCTGTTGGTAGTATAAGCATTGAGTATTTAGATTTTTAAATGTAGGTATTTTTAAAATTAAAGCCACCACTTTGATCATTTCTGTTCATTTCTATCAATCACTCAATCATCAATCCATCCATCAGTCTATTTGTATAGCACATTTCAGCAGCACCGCAGTGGAATTTCTATTACTAAACCATCAATAAAAAATTTTTATATTCAACAAAAGAAATCCGTTCTTTCTGTATCAACTAAAGGTTCTGTTTTTAGTGACATGTAATTAAGTCTTGTAGAGTGACGTCATTTCAGAGTACTACTTAAAAAGCAGAATTAACAGTTTGGTCCAGCAGGGGGCGCACACAGGCAGTCATATGTAGTAAATGGACAGCAGGTCAACACCAATCAAAAACACTTTGCAAATAAATTAGCTTCTCATTGTTGGGATTTCTTTAACTCTTGTGAAGCAAGACTTTTTTTTTCTAAGCTCGTTGCAGATCAGTTTTTTTTTGTTTGTTTGTCGTTGTTTGTTAGGAATATCAAACTGGTCTGCTGTGTTTTCGGTGGATATTTTATGCATGCAAGTGAAAGGATCTGTTTCCTTTTTTCAACTTTTGGTCTCTTGATGACATAATTCTGAGGTTGACGTTTTCCTGCAGCAATGCAAAACTGGCATTCTTCTTATTTGCATATTTTTTTCTTGGATTTTTTATTAAAAATTTATGGAAAAAAATGGTTTTCTTCATTGTGAGAAGTTGTTGATCCCATTTTTCACAGACCAAATGGTGATTTTTAGAAAGCATTAACAATTTAAATTACCATGCAGAAAACATCCAGCTGTAAGTGGATGAGTCAACTTCAGTACTAATTTGTCTTTGAGGCTTTAACAACTGTGGTTTATGATATTAAAAACAAAAAAAACTCCTGCCATTTTCAAACTCTCCGAGACCGTGACTGGTACGGTACCGATTTCACAATTTTTGAAAGCATTTTACATTTTTAAAAATCAAGTTTATACAATGAAATGTACACAATGAGGCAGCAGAACGGATGATTCTCACATCTGGAGCCACTGTGTGACAATGCTAATGGTAACAAACATCTTTGGTGAATGTTTTTGACAACCTCGTTGAACCTGTGGCTCAAAGAATCCAACATTTTTACCGATAATTTCACATTCATTGATATTTCACCTGTACTTGCTTTTTTTTTTGCAAATTGCATCCTTAAATTTCACAAACATGTTGCATGTTTTCGTCAATCAGGAAACAAAAAACAAATCCATAAGCTGTTTTAGGAAATAAAAAATAATAATCTGAGGAGTAAGAAATGTAATAAAAAAAACTCCCTTCTTGAAGAGGTTACTTCATGAAAAGTTCTGTTTTCAATTGTGGAGAATGAGAGTGACGAAGGGAGTGAAGAAATTCTGAGGCTGTGATGTTGCTGTTCTTTTCTTTTCTTTTTACCAAATCAAACCAAACTAACTTTATTTATAAAGCACTTTAAAACAACCACAGCTGATACAAAGTGCTGTACATTAAAATGTACTATTACTATTACTATTAAAATGTTCCAGTTCATCTTTTTCCGTGCTCTCCTGTTTTTATGAAGAATAACAAAGCTTTAAACTCAACATTGTCCCAATGGTTTCACTGATTTAGTTGTTTTGTCGATTAGATTCGAGAATAAACCAACAGTCGGACCCTTCCAATATTGGAAGCGTCTAGAATTGTCCTCCATAAAAAAATATCATTAAAGAAACATTTGCATTTAAATAATATCAATATGAAAAGGCAAAAGAAACAAGGAACGAACTAAATCTGCCATTTAACTCAGAAATGGTATTAGGACAATGGTTCAGTCCAAAATGTAGGCGGAGCAACAACAGCGCAGTCTGTTCAGAGCCGCTGAAGTGAGGAGCTAGCTATTAGCTGAGGCTCTGTATCACTAACAAACCCTCCAGTAGGTAAATGCTTAAAGCAAAAGACAAGTAACACGTTTTATTTACTTTTACCACTCAATAACAAGAAACGTATCAACAATAAAGAGCAGACTGCAGTTCGTTCATTTCTTACTTTGGCTGAGTCGTGATGAGCTACCTCATTAGCAAAACTGCTACACTGCTTTTATAGACTTAAGCTTTTTTTTGTCAAAAAGCAAAGTGTTCATATTTAACTCTTTAACTTGTAGTTAATTAGAAGAGTTTGAAACGGGAGGGAGGAGCTGAGCAAGTGGACCAGCTCTGTGTGTGGGAGCCGAGAACAGATAGAAAAAAAAGAAAGTCATGCCTTTATTTCTCATTGTCTTCAATATAGAGCATTTAAAACCACCAAATGAAATCTGAATATTTTTCTATATAAACACTGTTGCTTTAAGTGTTATGTTTAAGTCATGATACTTCCCAGATATTCATTTCTATCTACTTATTTGTTCTCAGTCATCCAAGACATGCCAAAATGAAAAAAGGCTTAGAAATAAAGCAACTTAGCAAGTTATAATTTAAACAGCCCATAACTTGAATTCGGAGCCATTAAAATAAATCAATGTTAATGGGAAATTTTAATAGTTGCTCACTAAAACTTTTTTATTTAGAACCTTAAATTTTTGTGCAGATATTAGATCAGTCAGACTGAACAAAACTCATATCTAAGCAACATTTGAATTTTAGTTTGTATTTTTTTTCTCAATAGGTTGCTTACTTAGAGAAACACGTTTGATGTGTATTACTTGTCATTTTTTGTCCTGCAGCTTGAATGTGGTTTAAAAACCTTTTAAACCACATTTTACGTTACTTTTCTCTGTAACTTTGCCAACTCCCCACCCAAAATTGGTCTTAAGAAATGTTCCTGTTTATGGTCCCCCCCCTATAATGAGATGGAATCTACGTCCTTGTATGATGTAATGTTTTTTTTGGGGGGGAAAGGGGGGTGTTGGGGGGTTTCTGACCTTTTACTCATGAGGGGAGAAATGAGTTAAGGTGCCCAAAAGAGGAAGAAAAAGCAAGTCCAGTTTGTTGCAAAACGAACAAAAGAAGAAGTGCATTGCTTTATAATGTCATGCAAGAAAAGCAGTTTGTTGCCTGGTGTCACACAGTGGTGCTCTGAAGGTAAGATGGCAGGAGCTGTCCGCAGAGAGCCAGCAGAGTTCAGAATGGACTATGTGAATCTGCCTGAGCCTTCGGTTACAACGGCTGCTGGAGGAGGAGACGAGGGGAACCGTCCTGCACCAGGTAAGAAAAACAAAACAAAAAACAACTACATTGTTATTTTTTACTTTTCAGATTACATTTTAAATATGCATTTTTTTTCATTATTTATTAATTACTGTGATATTAAGAATCGACTCCAAGCACAATTTATCTTAGGAATTTTTCGTCACTGGTCTTATTAAATGACTGGATGAAACTTTTGTTTACTTCTGACATTCACTGGTGTGTCAGGCTTAGCGTAGCAACACAAACACACACACACACACACACACACACACACACACACACACACACACACACACACACACAAGCGTTTGTCATAAGATGCAACAGAACAATCTCTCTGTTATTGTGTCTTTGTTTCTACATCCAGGGACAAAGTTGCTCAGACTGGTTGGCGTTAGCTTTGGTCTCCTTTGCATCCTACAAGTTGCTGCCAACGTCTCTCTCCGCCTGACACTGTGTGAGTTTTACATCTTTTTTTCAGAGTGGCTGCAAAGGTTTGTGCATTGTAAGCAATACGTTTTATCTGGATTAAGAAAACAAAACTAGAGAAATGTAAAAACATGTCTCAAATGACATCAATTGATGATTAAAGGCTAATAAAAAAAATTAAACGCCAGGGCTTTGTAACAGATTTGTTTTATCAGGTCCCATTTAACAGAGAGACTATAAACCAAATGTAGTAATATTCTCAGATTGTAATGTGAGGAGCAGCTGCTGTAAATAATTCTCCAGTTGAGAGAGGAATCGTGGACATTTTGTCCATTTGCTGTTTCATGCTTTCTGAGTTTTTGTCATTTCCTGCATCCTCTCTGTTGCAACTAAAGAGCCGTTTGACACATGATGTTTTGTACTGAGTCAGTGTGCAATCATCTCCATGATGATTTGTTCCCAACTTTAACAACCAAAGAATTAAATGATTTTCTGATGTGCTCTCATGGTTCCCTGTATGGAAATGTTATGTGGCTGATTAATTTGTCTTTTAAGGTTTATTTTTGTTTAATCAGAGATCATAACAGGTTATATTTTGTGGGAGCAAATAGACCTAAAGTGTGATTGGAACAAAAATGAATGGAATTTAGGTGTAATACAAAGTCTCCAGAAAATAATACACAAAAATTTCTTATATGATTTTTAAGGCCTTCAGAAAATATTTATCTATGCATTTTGGATATATCAAAAAAATGCAAAAAGAAAAATCCCCAAAAGAAAATAAACTTATATGCAACAATTAACTACACTGATACTGTAGATACTTAATGAGCAAAGCTTGCATTGTAATTGTAATTCTTCACATTACAATTTGAGAATTGTAATTAGCTATGACATAATTCTCATCCAGAATCTTTAATGATCCTCAAAAATGGTGTGTGTTCACTAAACAACTGAAACATGTTGGGCAAAAAGAGAGAACAAAAGAAAAAGGAAATGAAAAAAAACGTAACCACAGGTTAATAATGAAACAGAGAAAAAGGTCATATATAACATTTTCATCCGTTTCAGGACGATAAGAATCATGAACTGTTGTGAAACTTGTGAAAAGTCAGAGGAACTGCGCAGACTGAGAGAGGGGAAGAAAGAAAAGTATGGGGGCTTTCCACTTGGCTGATGCTTCACTGTTTTGTTCTTAAAATAGACTGCAGACTCCCACATAACATGAGCTCACTTGTCTTTTTCTAATCACATGACAGCATGACGAAGGTCTCGTTTTCACAATGTTGATTCATTTTCTTCTCTTTCAGTCAAATCAGACGGCCAGATATCACCAACAGAACCTGCTTGCATAAATGAAAGTGACAAGCAGAGACAACTGATTGGTAAGTATAAATGGGTGATGATGATGATGATGATGATGATGATGATGATGAGATGATGATGATGATGGTGGTGATGGTGGTGATGATGATGATGATGATGATGATGATGATGATGATGATGATGATGATGATGATGATGATGATGATGATGATGATGAAACTCATGGGGAAAACAATATCTATTGAATTCAACAATGGTAATGCAAACAGCATGGAAAATAAATATTGAGGACAGATCTTCATAATATTTTAGTTATAGTTATTTATCTCTCGTTATCATTAGTACAATTAATTTAAATTCTGATAAATAATCTTTTATCAATACAATGCAGATAAAAAATAAACCCATTGTTTAAGCTTCTGAAAGAACTTCATAATTATTCATAACTTTGAATGAACGCAACTCCAAGACAGATTTTTCTAAAGGCTGTAACAGATGAAATGTCTAAATGGTTTAACACTTTGTTTGACGGGGTGTGTATATGACTGACATAACACTGTCATAAACGTGATATAACACCTGTCATGAACATGAAGGAGTCTTTATGAATGTTTACGACTGTTGTCAGGAAGTGTGACTCGGTAAATAATGACACTTTTAATGCAAAGTTGATCATTTGAATGAATTTTTAATACAAGTTTTAATGCAATTTTGCATTAAAAGTGTCATTATTTACCGAAAGGCACTTCACAACAAAAGTCATAAACTTCACAAAGACTCTTTCATCTTCATGACAGGTGTTATTATGTCATGTTTATGACAGTGTCATGTCAGTCTTATGCACACCCCATCGAATAAATGCTATTTGTTATACCACATTAGTTCATTTTTTGATTAAAACCACTAAACACTTTCTAAAAACAAATTCTGATGCAACCCAAGTGTAAGTGGAAAGAGTCTGAAGAGTGTTTCTCCCCTCTACAGAGCGGTACATCCAGCGGGGATGGGTGCGTTTCCATTCCAGTGTGTATTACATTTCTGTCGCCAGGAACACGTGGGAGCTGAGCAGACGGTTCTGTGTGAAGCGAGGCGCAGATCTGGTGATTATAAACACCAAAGAAGAACAGGTAAATGTGTCATCATTCAAAATAAAATAATTATGTCATTATTTTAAGTAATGACATAATTTGTACTTTCTGCAATTTCTGTGTAAGGACTTTACAAGACAGTTCAACAGATTCACGTGGCTTGGACTTCATAATAACACCAACGGGGGGAAGTGGACATGGGTGGATGGGACTCTGCTGACTGAAAGGTGGTTTTTTTTTTTGGTAAAGCATAAAAAAATATAGAAATTGATCTCAATAATTAATGTGAATAAAATAGGATGCATACTAACATGTTTTTACTAAAACGTATTTTCTTGCCATTGATGTTATCCTGTTTTGTCTTCTTTTAGTCTCAGCTACTGGGGGGCTGGAGAGCCAAACTGGTACGAGGGCAAAAACGAAAACTGTGTGGAGATAAGGTTCTTTGATCTGGAAAACAGCTGGAACAACATACCGTGTGAAGACCAAAACTTCTGGATCTGTGAGAAAGAGGTGGCTCTGTAAATAAAATCAAACCGAGTCGAGGGAAGTTGAAACGGACCTGAAGTCGTAACTTTGTAGTCAGGAAATGTAAAGCCGGAGTCACGGTTTTAGTCATTTGGGGAAAAGAGCCTGTTGGGTTTGGGATTGAAAGCAGGATGTTGTTTGATTTATGAAAAACATCGTTTTGAAAGTGAAGACGATCGCGTGAAAGCAGTGATTGATGAAGTAAGCAACTTTGATGGATAAGACGACTGTAACATTAAGTGAAACTTTCGCTTTTTGTGAAATCCTGCTAGTTTGTTCACAAACAGCTTATTGTTGGTGAACAAACCAACAATAAGCTGTTATCAGAAAATATAAACAGCTTTTATTTCAAAAGCTGCGTCATAGTTACTGCATCTCAAACTTACACATCCCACTGAAAAGATTCGCACATTAACACTATATGTCTACTATTTCCTCTCACATCTGTTGTTCAGCAGCTATATATGGCAATTACTATAATTACACATTTTTCTAATTAATTTTTTTTATATTAATACAATATTTGTGCTTTAGTGGTTGCCAATAGATTATGTCTATTATTTATTCTCTGATCTTGTCATTGCATTTTATATATATAATTTTTTTGCATAACATCCACTATCTTTTGTTATTCTTGCAACAAAAGAATGAAAACCCATTTAAATTCTACAGTTAATTAACACATTAATATAACGTAAACATGGTTTTGGGCTTTATTCTTTTATTCTTGGAAAGAAAAAGTGTTGTGACAGCCAAACAAAAAAATGATTTGTTTGTTTGCTAAGATAAACACATGGAAAATCTTTGTAGAAAATAAGATTTGAAGCTTCAGACACTGGATTTCACATTTTTCTTTTGAGGCCTCTTTCTGCTCTGATGCTCATTTCTGTCCGGGTTGTTTAGTTTCATAGTTTTGATTATTTGTTCTGTTTGTCTTAGCCAGTGGTTAATTTTGTTCAAATCAACCTTGTTTCGGTTTTGCTTTAGTTCAGTCTAGTTATTTTTAGTTAGATTATGTCTATTATTTATTCTTTGATCTGTATTTCACTTCTGTTTTCTGTTGACCTATAAGTCTTACTCCTCTTTGCTTCCTTGTGCCATCTCTCGCCTCCCAAGTTGGCAGTTGCCCAGGGTGACAATAGAGGAAGAGGAGCGTGAGCACCAGATGAAAAACTGTAGTAAATGTACATTTACTTCTGTTTTTATGCATGTGACGTTAATGAGGAGTTAGCGCCCTCTGCTTGCTGCTTAGCATAAGGAGACTACTTGGTGTGGAAATACACTGGCCTACACAGAAACCAGCAAGAATAGTAATAAGGGAAACACAAGACAGTGTGAGGTTACTGGTTAACTAATTTTGCGCAGTTTTAGGCTGCAGCAGGAAGCCGAAGTATTCTGTGAAAGCAAACAAACGTACAGGAAGAATGTGTATGCTGTGAATATAAATGTGACGATGTAGCTTTAACAGTGCCAGATACCAAAACTAAATGATCTGCTTATGGCATTAACTTAGCAAAATGTTAGCAGTTCCCTCATCGATTTGTGTATATAAAGCAACAAAGAACTACAAAAGCAATAAATGTTTGATACAAGAAACAAACTTTCCAGACTTCATCTAGTTTTTTTTTTTTTTTTACAAATTTTCTTTCTCTTTTTCCACGACATACTGTTTGCTGACACAATAACAATAAATTAAATGTTGGACTAAACAAGCAAAATTACCGTTCCAATGTATAGATATTGAAAAAAGTTCACAAGAGATGATTGTATATGAGATAAAAACAAGTGAATCATGGACTATTTTGAATATAAACAAGAATAAAATGTTCAGACTGTATTTTAATTCTTAGCTTCGCCACTGGGTGGCGCGACCGTTTTGTGAGTAATACTTTGTTCAAAATGCTGTTGAAGAAGCAGTGCAGATCAGCAGAAGTTGTGTTAATAGGTAGTTTTGTGGTTTTATGAGAGTGGGCGTCCATAAAACTGGTAAGTTACAGTCTATGTATGTGACAATATGTGTAATCATTGGACATTTTCTGTTTGCTAATTTTTTCCAGAACAAGCGGTAGCTAAGCTAGGTTCTACTCTAAAATTGTGAATTTTATTATGTTTACTTGCTCTCCTTTACTTTATTTAACTTTATTAGCAGCTGAAAGATAAGACTGGAGTAATGGTCGACAGATTTAAAGGAGAAATGTCTCATCAAACTCCAAGATACCGCAAAGGAATGATGGGACCCTAGACGAGAAGGGGAACCCGACAGATTCCCCAAGGCAGGTTCCCTGATGTCTTACACGGTGAAATCCAAAAACTGGGCTCTCTTCTAGAAATGGAGAGAGCCAGAAGGTTTGAAGATGACTAGAGACTGGCCCACCTGGAAACAGAGCTGGAAGAGACGAAATTCCATTTGAGAAGGCAGATATCTCTCAAAGAGATGTTCATCAACCAGGGCAAAAAGACAAAGAGGGAACTTGAGAGAGTTAAGAAGTTCAGCAAGCAAAGAGCAAAGCAGTACCTCCAGCAAACTGATAAACTGAGAGCTGAGAAGGATCGTCTCATTGAAGAAATGTCAAAAGAGTTCCAGATACTGCAGGAGAAAGTTAGGTGGTTGGCAAAACATTTAAAATGTAGCCAATCTGCAGCAAAAGGTGGAACATCTTCAGCTGCAGATCACTCAGCAGAAGAAAGCTCGTCTGGAGAAGTCAAAGAAGGACATGGCGCTTCTTTACGCCTCGACAGCTATGAATGCTGCTATCCAGGAAAACATGAGTAAAGAAATCAAACTCCTGCAAGAGAAGGAAAAGGGTCCACAGGTCGAGCTGGAGAGGATTAAAGGTTTATATAAAGAGTTAAGCTGCAGGTATGAAACCGATGTTGCTGCATTGAACGAGCAGAAAAATACCAGCAGAGGATGAGTTGTGAGAAAAATGTTCATTTGGAAAGAGCAAATGAGGATCTGCAGCTTGCCCAACACTCTGAGAGCTGAGAAGCAAAATACGTCGTAGGAGACCCAGCTTGACCAGGTTCAAGTGTTACGCCAAGAGGTTTCTTCTGAGTGGGATCGCTCAGAAGAAACTTCGTGGGGTTGTTCCACGGATTTGGAATCCACGGAAGAGATGGAGCTTGAAGGAGAAACCATCCCAGAGAGGTCGGACAATCCAGACGCTGAATCCACGCAGGATTTTGGAAAAAAGGTACGAAGGGCTCTGCGTTTGAAGAAACCAAAAAAAGAAGTAAAAAAGATTTTGTTCATATTCTTTCCATGATGCAACTACAAAACTTCAAATTATGTTATTGCAAAGTGATTCAAAGCAACATTAATTTAAATGTTTTCTATAAACAATTCAAAAACTTGGGGTCGAGTTTAGAACTGAAAAAGAAGCAGGAATGTTTAAATTAGAGTTTCGATAAACGAAGTCAAAATTCGCTCGGTTGCCAATAAATCAAAACAAGAAGTCTGCTTCCTTCCGATAAACCTATCAATTCTCCGTGAAGTCTGTTGCCTCATTGACATGAACTTTTCAAACGAGGCAAATTATTTGCTGAATTCTTCAAATATCCTCCTTCCTTTTTTTTCTTTTTGCATAGCCAAAAATTTGGAGAATGAGGAAGACGATTTCAGTAAAAGGAGAAATAATTCAATATCATTTCATTGAAACATTGACCATTGGAGAAGTAATTCCTGTAATAAATAAATTGAGGCTGTTCAGTTAATGCAAGATGGCTTTTCATGAAGAGCAACATGAAATGTCTGCTATATACGATAACATCAGCAATCCTGTTTCCAGCTGCGATATTCCAAAGAACCACTCAGGTGAAGACAGCAACGCCTCTTCTCCCGCATCCGGTAAGAGAAAAACCTGCTTCAGCAATAATTTTGATGCCAGTTTGGAACATGGTACATTTACAGCTCAGAAATGCTCAAATAGTCTGTAGGAGCATCTGAAAAATACATTCATAGCTAGGGTTAGCTAGACCTTTTCTGTCTGTTCTTATGTTTTTGTATTCTTGAGCTGCTGTATAAATTACATTTTTACTTGCTTCACAGCAGTGCATGAAGCTTAAAGTCATTCTTCCTCCTCTTTTCTTGTATTGGCTGAAGTCAACCAGCTTCTTCTGAAAGCCAAATGGAGAGTCTATTTGGACGGAAGAGGTGGAGAACAATTCAGGAACCTTTTAGTTGATTCAGAGAAAAGTGGGGCAGTGTTTGTAAAGCAGACTATATGTTTTTCCAATGAAACAAAAAAAAGACTAAAACGGTTTGGTGATTTTCAAACACTGGGTCACGTCAAACCAGCTGTTGAAAATTCAAAATTTTGTATGAAATATGTTCTTAACCCGTATCTACTCTGATTTTTCTCTTCTACTTCAGTGAAACAACAACAACATAAAGTAATAAAAGACTTGAAAAATGATTAACATAGCAAAATTTAAACTTGCCTATTTTGTATCTCAGTAACTACAATTTTAAATAATCAGTAGGTTCTCATTTATGAGTAGATTGTATATTTTATCTTTTGTATTTCCTTAGAAGAACACCTTTTGCTTTGTTGTCTTTATGTATTTTATAAGTTTTTTTTAAATATACTTGAGGTTTATTTCTCTGAAGTGATTTATTTCACTCCATCTGTTTTTACACAGGAGTTCAACTGTACAAAATTGGCACAGTTGCTTTTGGACTTCTAGCTCTTCTTCTGCTCGGTCTTATCATTTACCTTGCTTGCCGTAAGTAACCTTGACAAGTCATGCTATGATTTTCATACTAACACATCACATCCCCAGACATTTTACATTTCAATACATATGTTACAATTCGGCTCAGAGAGCTAAATGGGATCTGTTTTGTTTTGTGTCTTGTCGCATAATTCAGAGCTGTTGTGTCCTGTTTTCATTGAACTCATGTTTCTGCTTGAGAACTGATAACTGATGTGTTTTTAGTGAAGATTATCAAAATGCTGTTTCAGATATGGAAGTGAGAAGTAGAACCTTTACAGAAGAGAGAAGTGAGCTCAAGAAGACACTGAATGATTTAGGTTGGTATAAAAATAAAACTGAGTAAAATTACAAGGCGCAAACAAAAAAAATGTGTCCAACTTTGTCTTTAAAATCAGTTTTGAAGCAGAATTTCTCGACTGAAGAGAGAGACAATTTGACGAGGATAAACTCTGGTAAGCATCAAGATTAAACTCTTTTCAAAGTCCAGATAAAGATAGAGAAAAGAAAAATATATAACTATGTATTTTTTTCTAATGAACAATTCTCATTGTTTTTTCAGATACTGAGGCCAGATTAACAGCAATCTCTCTGGAAAGAGATGAGCTGAGGAAGAGCCTCAACATTACAAGTGGGAATGCATGGCAGAAAATATGTGTATACATATTCACTAATTCTAAAATTATAGCTTTGTTAGAAATTCATGCCACATCTGTAACATGTAGGCGTCAAAATATTGTGATTTTAACATTTATTCTTTTTCAAATCAGTCATATTGTCTGGGGGGAGGAAATGACCTCACAGACTTTCATTTTTCCATTTTGGTGTTAGAAATAAATTACATCTGTGTTGTAAGGTATTTTATTATTATTAAATTGTCTTTATGTATTTATGTACTCTTTATTTTTTGCTACTAGCAAAAATGTCTTTGTTTTTCCAAGGCTAAGTAGAAAGCACTGCACTGATGTCATCAGTTTGTACTGCAGCAGAATCAAAATGTCAGCATTAACTCAATATTTGAACGTTGAATAAAGGCCTCTTCTCTTTGATAGATTCCCAGCTTCGCTCAGTGACTGAAGAGAAAGACAGGTTAAAGGGGAAAATTGGTGAGCAGTATTTTGCAAACAAATATAATATATGTAAATTAATACAAATACAAAATATGGAGGACGTGAAGATTTTATTCCCTGACTGCATATCCTTCCTATTGTTCTTCGAACCATTGGTCAGTTTCTTGCTGCCTTCGTTTAGGTCAGTTCGTTATTCTCTATGCTTGAATGATACATGCCTCTGGCCGCTAGGTGGCAGCAGTGTTCAAGTTAAGCAACAGGGTGCCTGTTCAAGCCAGTAGAAGAAGTAACCGACCGAGACAGTTTGGTGTAACCGAGCTGAGAGAACGATATATGCGAGGATGTTTTGAAATGTATCTACAACGATGGAGATGCTTGTGACAATGAAAAGAAAAATGGCAGCAAAGTTTAGTAACGGAAGTAGTTTTAAGGCCAGATTAAGATTTTTTTTTTAAGTTCAAGAATTAAGTCACAATATTAGAGAAACGAAGTCATTATGAGAATAATAATTTTATGCTGATGTGTTAAAAAGTTAAGTGTTTACTTAATTGTAAAGCCAACTATAACTTCACAAGACCCTCAGTATTCCTCATTTTAACGCAGTTTGTTGTAGAGTTGTCATAAATGTTTGACTTTATTTTTGAAAAAAAATATGATCCTTAGACTTGAATCAAGAAATAAAAGTCGGACAAAATTTTCAAACATTTAAATGAAGCTGGTAGTTCAGTACTTTGGATATTTTGTAAACTCATAAATTTGCTAATCCCAATCTCAACTTTCATATTTCCATAGTTACATTTACTTGAGTAACTTTTTGAAAACAAAGTAATGTGAGTTTTACTACACTGTACATTCTACTTTTAGTTTAGTAACATTGAATAAAACCTGATTGTTTATGCAACTGTAGTTACTCCAGTGAATGAAGAACAATGTGTCTGTCTCATCACATCATTTTGGTATATAGTCAGTCAGTACTTGAATGTTTGACTTTTTTTTCTATTTGGTGTTTTTTACCACAAGTTGAAATCTTTCATAGCAAGTTAAATTTCAAAATTTTCCAGAAAAAATTCAACTAGAATGGAGGATTTTCAGAGGCAGTGCGTACTACATTTCTTCTACAAAAAAGTCTTGGCAGGAAAGCAGAACCTACTGTCAGTCCGTCGGTGCGGACCTGATGATTATCAACAGCAAAGAAGAACAGGTGTGTGGGCAAATGTTCAGCATCAGATTCGACTTGTTGTTGTCTCACGTTAATTTCGATTTTTGTTTCTTAGGACTTTGCGAACAGTTTCCAGACGTACGTGTGGATTGGCTTAACTGACTCAGAGACGGAGGGAAGATGGAAATGGGTGGATGGGAGTCCACTGACCACAAGGTTAATTTGTTTGCACTTTAAACATTTTTTTTTACCTCATCTTTTTTATTATTACAATGTGAAAAAAAATTGTCACAACATTCACAAAAATTTTAATCTTGGTCCTTTCTGATTTTTTTAGCTACTGGAGAGACGGTGAGCCGAATGGCAACACAGTAGAAAACTGTGGTGATATAAAGACTTTCACTGCAAAGAGAAGCTGGAATGATGATATATGTTCTGTCTCACTTAAATGGATTTGTGAAATGAAGCTTTCCTAATAGTAGTGTTCGCTGTCACACGTCTTGTGACAAAAGGTTAGCTTTCGGTTATGCGGCTGCAGCATGTTTTAGATTCTCTCATTGTGTTAATTCTCATTACATTTTGTGTTTTTAATTAGTGTCCTCCTTTTCAAAGTACTGATATTTATTTCTTCCTGCTCAGGTCAGGTTTATACTAAAAACAGATTTGGTCAGAAAGGTTTTAACAATATTAAAATAAGCCGATAAATACTAAAAAATACAGGACAATTCAGTAATTATTCCAAGTTTGTTCTCCCAAAGGAATAAAAAGTGTTAGAAGTGTGAAGAATCATTCATTCTCTTTTTTTTTTGCTCTCAAATCGACCAACAAAAGTTACAATAGCGATTGCATCCAATCATTTGAAAAACTCACCAATTTACGCTTAAAATAACGTTTTGAACGTTCAAAGGAGAAAAAAAACTTGCAATGAAAAGTGTTTTTAAGTTTTACCCTCATAATAGTAAATAGAAGGTTTCTCTGAACCAACTCGAGTTATAATCTTGATATCAGAATTATATCTTGAGCAGAACTCATGTAATTAGCTGCAACAAATGAGTAATTTTTTAAAGTTGGTTCGAAGAAACATTTTTTCAGTGCAGGACCTCCTCGAGTTAAACAATTAAAAGATAAATGAAGCATGGTGTTTTAAATATTTTATGGGATTTACATTACATTTCCAGAGATTTGTGTGTTTATGAATGTATTCACTGATCTTATTCTACCTTATGACCATCGGTTTGCTTGTCAGGTTTGTTTGTGTAGCACATTTCAGCAACAATTAAGAAACGAGCAGTAAACATTACATTTTGTCATATGTCACCCTTAAAACGATCAGGCAAATACATCAAATATGTTGATCAAAGTTTAACTTACTATTAATCAAACAAGTGGGGTTTTGTTCTTGGTTTAAAGGAGCTCAGTGTTTCAGCTGTTTTTCAGTTTTCTGGAAGTCTGTTCCAGATATGTGTTGCACAAAAGCTGAATGCTTCTTCATGTTTGGTTCTGGTTCTGGGGATGCAGAGCAGAACCAGAAGAATTGAGTGGTTAGGATTGCAGATGAAGACAATACTGACTCAAAGAAAACACCAGATTCTCCAAACAAATCAGTAGGAACGGCTGACCAGGGCGTCTCGTTGACATTTGGACCTGATCTGACTGGCATAACACTTAGTCACCAGCCTCAAACGCCTCTCTCCTCCGGAAGTCCATAACAAGTCAGTCACTACAAACCAAGCCGCAACCTAAAGGACAGCTGGCCTACAGGATAATAATATTTAATCCATCTTACCTGGATTAAGATGGATATATTTATTTGTCAAATGGAAGACTGGTGTTTCTATTTTTTTCTACTGGATAAGATAAAAAATCCTCTATAGTTTATGATCAATCAAAATAACAATAGAGCATTCAGTTATTAAAATTGCCATTGTGATTATATTATGGCATGAAGATCTAAAGTTTTATTTAAAACATTTTTTTATTTTTTTATATATTTGTTAAAACTTGATATGCCGTGGCAGTGTAACATGAGACATAATGCGTGGGGAAGGGTGGGGAAAACCAAGCTCCTTTACCATCTCCTATAAATCTGCTGTCATCTGAACAATAAACTGCTCCGTCATAAACAACCAATCAGAGCTAGGAGGAGGGGCTTAGTGCTGTCACTCTCTTGCTCACATCTTCGTTTCTCTCTGTTACACTACATCTCCTTTCCGACAGCTAGCCATCCATGAACACTAACGCTAGATAGCATGGCTACTGACAGCGAATAAAGAACGGCAAATTGTTTCTCTGCCGTTAGCACATTGAGCAACAAGTGTTTGCGTTTGATTGACAGCACTAAGACCCTCCTCCTGGCTCTTGACAGGTGGATTTTGACTGGCAGCAGTGCATTTCTGTACACGGCAATAGTAGCTCAGGGAGGAGGTGGAGGAACTCAGTCTTTTCACAGGTTACCTGTCAAATATTACACTGTCAGGACATGGTGACAGTTTTTAACAAGTATGCCAAAAAATATAAATTTTGTAAACGTTGCACAGTGTAGCTTTAAGTCAGAGTACTATCAGAATTTACAGCAGCCCATCAATTCAACTGTGCAGTAATTGAAGCTTGTCCAATACATATTGATTCCACATTTTACATACGTCAACAATTCTGATAAGCTAGTCACCATCAGCGCTGAGTCTGTAAAGGAAACAAGGTTACTCTGCTGCGAGCGTCAGCTGGGTTTATTACCAAACAACTGCTTCCCCATCTAGAGTAAAATCTTTAGTATTTGTTTTATGTATTAAAAATAAACATCATAATTAACAGTAACTGTGTAACTCCAGTAAATGCATCTCAACAGTTTCGAATGATTCACCAGTTTGTGGTTAAAAGAGGAAGAGCGAGTAATTCTGCTGCGTCTTGCAAAGCCATCTCGTCTGAGGTTTTGATTAGTCGCATCTTGTGGTTCTTGCCTTTTATCTAAGTACAGCCCGTCGGACAGTATGACACGGACTAAATGATGTCAAAAACATACCAAGTTCTGATCTAGTGAAACTCAGGAAATGGTGTTATGGGTTAGGGTCAGTGTTCCACTGATGGGGTAGAGTTGGGTTGTGGGTCTTGAAATTAAATCAAAGCTGCAGTCTGAGAGATCAATACAGTCTCTTAGCTTAAAATTACTAACTACCACTACTATGAATACTTGAGCTGTGTGGTTTTCAGTTGACACACAGACCATGCACATATTGCAAATCCAGCAAAAATTTGCAAGATCCTGAATTTTTTTTTTTTTTTTTTGCAAAGCTGTGATGGTGGAAAAGTGACACTTCCAAAGAATGAGGAAGAAATTTTCACACAAAGACTGCTTCAGCATCTGTACTTGTCGTAGACCCATTAAGGGCCGAAGGGGCATCTTTGGCAGACTTATAGATTGAGGCCTTGCTATTTAAAAAATCAGAGATGGTTTTCCACAGAGAGCAGTATGGATGTTCTGTGGCATACGAGAAATTCAGCGATACACTTTATTCCAGCAACGACGGACCGGAGAGCTGCTCAGATAATCACAGAAAAGCCCCTTCAGGTAAGAGAGAACAAAATGTTTCTTCAATGATAATTTGCGAAGTCGGTTTAAAACATAACGGCATATTCACGGCTGCTCTTACTTTAAATCGAACAATAATTTGAAACAAAAGTATATCTTTAAAACATATGTTTTGTCTGTTTGTAAATAGATAGAAAAAACATAAAAGTCTGGCTAAACCAGTGAAAATGTCTGTCAGTTTTCATTTGTTGTTCATGAAACCTGCGTCACAAATAAACCTAATTGTAAAAAATTTTAAGTCAAATCTTTTGAGTGGGAGTTTTCAAAAGCCTCGAGTTCATCTATTAAAACTTTTGCAATTTTATCCTAAATGAATACCTGTTTTGCTTTTTGTTCTTTCTGGTGAAACCCTTTCCAGTCGATGAATTTGCAACGTTTACCTCTGATGTTTAACCTCTTGGAGACTTAAACCGTCCTCATGTGTTTTCACAGAACTTCAACGGTACAAGTTGGCTGCAGCCACCTTTGGACTTTTGTGTCTGCTGCAGTTAAGTCTCATCATTTCTCTTTCTCTTTGTAAGTAAACCTTGATGATTTACATCCCAATTTTGAAATTCTGTTTTAGGATGTTGTGTGCTGGTAAATTGCAGAAGTGTTTTGTTTTGTTTTTTTCCTCATGCAAAACACAGTTGACATCAACAGGAAACATTCCTTTGTATTTCATTCATTAAAGAACATTTATTGAATCGTGAAGAACATCTAGTATGCATTTCAGCCTGAGGGAGAAATAAAACGCTCTTCCCATGAAGCCTCAACTCTGTGGCACCTTTGTCTCACTCAGTTCTGTTACATGGAAGTGGCTCTTGTGACATTTACATTTGCGAAACAGACTATTACAACAAGAGTTACGCAATAGTCTTAACATGTAAAAGGTTTTTCATTCTAGTGTTCAGTGGTTTTTGAAATCTCCTATAGGTTTCTGTGAAGACTCATTTTCAGACATTAAATGAAAACATAATACTACTCTTCTTTGCCGAGCAGCAGCTTCCAGAAATATGAGTCTGCTGGAGGAGGAGAAAAATGAACTGAAGACACTCAACTCTGGTGAGCACGATGAATGAATGATGCCGATAGTGAACATCTGAATGCAAGGATCCAGGCAATATGAAGTAGAGACGCACCATGTCTGATTTTTGGTCAATATCCGATAAAACCCGTTTGGTCGATAACCAATACCAATATTTGTTTTCCTACACTGAAACTATCTTTCTCTGGTGTGAAATTAAAATACTGCAATATCTTTGTCAATTTAGCCTGCTACCAAATGCTGAAAAGGAGGCTGAAATGATGAAAAATGATGAAACACTTTCAACTTGCATTATGTTTGATGTCAAATTTATTCATGACATTTATTCATCTGCTCTCTAAGACGACATTTGCAAATCTTCACAAAACTAAACTCAACCTCCTCACAAACAACAAGTGAAAAGCACATCAGTTTCTTATGACGTTGTGCTGCAGATGTCATTGTCACATCAAAACAACGCCTTTTATATTTTTGAATTATTTAGACTAAATGGCCGATGTTCGATATTATTTATCGGCTGATACTAATACAATACCGATAATATTGTGCGTCCCTTATATGAAGTTTTCTCTGTGTTGTCTGTTTACTGCTTTTAAAGTGAATTTATGTTTTTGGGTGGAGCACAGTGAGTTTACCAATCATATAGAGAATATTGACAAATATTTTTTACAAGAGGAAAAAAAATGTCTGGTTGGTATGGAAAAACAAAAAATATATACTTATTGGGATAATTGGGGCTGTGGTTCTTTTTGTCTTAGGCCTCAATGCCAGTAATAAAAACCTGACAACAGAAAAAGAGCAGCTGAAGAGGAACCTAGCTGATGTTGGTAAGCATAATTATGAAACTACACAAACCACAAAGCATAATGTCTCAACTACATTAAACATTAATAATAAATTACATTTTGACAGTATATTTAGACATACATATAAAGAGAAAACAGGGCCATAATTAATTATACAGCTAAAGTTGTCCTAGCAAAAGGGTCAATTACAGAAATCCAATTGACGTAAAAATAAAAAAATGTCTCGTATCTAGAGCGAACACGAACGCTGAAGAAGTTAACTCACTAAATTAACTCATTCTGGCTGCATAAAAATAACAAACCTTGATGTAGAAAACATAAAATATAAAAAGAAAATGTGGACTTTTTGTAATAGTCTTGGAGTAAAGCTTGTGAAAGTTCCAGATCCGAAGTTGTATAGACTTTCCTAAAGGTGGAAAAGTAAATATCTCATTATGTGATTCACAATGTTCTACATAAAATATTAGATGTAATTGACAACAGTTAGAGAAAAATAAAACAATTTACCAAAAACATGTCATTGCTTTTATAGATTCACAACGCAATTCTCTGACTAAGGAGAGAGATGGACTAAAGAGGACCAACCTTGGTAAGTATGATACTGGACAAAACTGTGTGATAGCAAACAATTATATTATATTTAATATAGAAGTCCAGCAGATTGTTGAAAATTGTCCTTTAGGTTTCCAGTCCAATCTGAAAAATCTGACTGCAGAGAAGGAAAAGCTGCTCAGAACTATCAGCGGTAAGCTTGTCAGTGCTGCTCAAATAAATATTAAACTTACACAAAGAGGAAACATTTAAGAAAACGTTGATCACTATTATGGCAGAAAACCAAGAGCCTGGTTTGTGAATGCAAAATAAAATATAAATTGTCACTATTATAACTGTGATAATGGAAAATGAGGATTTTTTTTATTTTTCCAGAGAAGGAGGCCAATAACAAACGTGTGAGTGATCAGAGGGATGAGCTCAGGAAAGAACTTAAAAACCTCAGTAAGTAATTAAAAGACTCCTGATCTTCAACAGGAGTATTATTTTATTCACATACATTGCAGGTTTTAACAAGAATAAACACAATGTACAGCTCAAGAAATGATGTTTTATCTGAATGTGTAGGATTGTGAAATGTTTGTGCAATGATTTGTCGATGTGCTGCAATCACTGGCAGTGGTGTGACTAACTTTTCCTCTCACAGCTTTAGAGTTCAGCTTCCTGACTGAGGAGAGAGACGAGTTGAAGGAGATTAATCTCGGTAAGTGTGCTGATGAAATATCGACTTGATTATGTGTGGATTAAGACACATGGGGTCCAGGTTGCGTTACAGTCTGTAGTCCCTTAATGGCAGTTTGAATGTGGCTGGTTTGGGTAAATTCATTAGACCTTGTTTTGTTTGGAAAACAGTCAGTAAGATTTTTCAAAAATGAAACATGTTGGATGCTGCACTTTAACTTTGTATCAGAAAGTGATCAACAAAGCAAATCCCCAAATAATCAGTTTTCATCCATGCTTACTGCGTTTTATTTATTAAAACCAGTTTGTCTCAAAACAGTATCTTGTTAAATGTTTCTGTAAGTTTCATAGTGTGACATGATAAAATTAAGCTAAAATCAGTAAACTTGTTAAACTTCAATGCAGGTATCGAGGCAACTCTGAAAAACCTGACCGACATGGGAGAAACGCTGATCAGAACCATCAATGGTAAGTTGTTCTTTTTTTAATCACAAATAATAAAAACTGAAAATAAAAACATTTACTAGGAGTCACATTAGCAATCCTGTGTCCAGTTTATTAATACCAAATGTTCAAAATAATTGCAATGGTTTTATTTTCAGTCACTGATGCCATCAATAAAAATTTGACTGAAGAGAGAGACAAGCTGACTACAGATCTCAACAACCTTGGTAGGTAATTATCCATCCATCCATCCATTTTCTTGCACCCTTGTCCCTTGGTGGGGTCGGGAGTTGCTGGTGGTAGGTAATTATAAGAAAACAAAATGAGAAGCAATCAAATAAGTGGTAACATGGTGTTTTAACAGCCTTGCATATAAACTCAACTGATGTCACGTCTTTGTACACATTTTCTGTGTTTGTGTGTCACACAATGGCAGCAATGTGATGTAATTGTTTCTTTCAAATAACAGCTTCACATCTTAGTTCCCTGACTAATGAGAGAAACGAGTTGAAGAAGTTAAACTCTGGTAAGTTCCTTGACACATTGTTGACTGTAATTAAGAGTCATTTATCATATCACGAAATATTTATTCAGCAAAGACACAATGACGTGTAAAATGTCTGATAGGAACAGCAAGAAATATGAATTATCAGTCCATTTGATGACACTTTTATAAACAGCTTAGGGAATTGTTTTTGATATTGTGGATGCGTCTCTTCAGGCTTTGAGGCCAGTCTGCAAAATCTGACTGAAGAGAGTCAGAAACTGATCCAAACTATCCAAAGTAAGTATGATATTAATCACATTCACTATGATTCAAAGGAAAATACAAGTTTTTATTACCAGTCAGAACAACTTAACTGTAATAAAGGATTATTTTGTGCAATGAATAATTTCTTCCACGTATCAAACTCCAGTTCTCTGTATTTTCTGTCAGATCTTCAGTCCGATCACAAAAACATGACTGGAGAGAGAGACGACCTGATGAGGGAGCTGAATGTGTTCAGTAAGTATTGGAGGACTTTTTAATTAGAGTCTATTTTCAGTCAAGAAATAAAACAATTAACTGTAAAATCACAAAACAAACAATAAGTGAACTGATCTAAAGTCATTTCAGAAATTTTATTTCTTTTTTATTATTATTATCTTTCCTCTTGAAATTACAGCTTCACAGCTTGCCTCCATAACTAAGGAGAGAGATAATCTAAAGAGGATTAACTCTGGTAAGTGTAATTATTAAAATAGAAGTTTTTATCTGTAATTATATTACTTCTTTCCCTCTCCATGAAGAAAATATATGCATGCTCCTTCTTTTGTTCCTGAGGAAATTTCTTCTTGTAGCAAAATGTCCTTATCACTTAAATGATGTTGTTCTAGTGACTCCTGCCTGCTTTTGTAAAGACGACCATAACTGTGTTTCAGATATTGAAGCCAATAGTAACATGTTGAGAGAAGACAAGGATGAACTCAACAGGACATTGAACGATTTGGGTTGGTATAAAAATAATGTTCCAACTCTCATAAGTCCTTTTGATGGCCAGAAAGCCAATAACGTAAAGCGCGTCGTTCATTTATATTCATCACTGTTACAAACCACAAAATCTATTCAATATTTTTAAGTAGTTTCTAATGCAAATATCTCAGTACACTTGAAGTAAGATTAACTTACAAACAACTTTTCTCCAAGATATTAGAGATGGTTTTAAATGAATATCTCCTTAATAATGATACACAAAAACTAATTCAACTGACAGATTTTTATATTTATGACCTGGAAAAAAGTCTTGAATCAACAAGAAGAGATTCAGGTTCTGCCCTTCTAACATTATGACATTTATCCAAAAGTGAGTTGCCCATATCTTTTGGTTTTTTTCCCCTGTGTGACTAAAACACGATAAACTCAATCTGGTCCATACAGCTCTTGTTTTCCAAATGTGTTGAAGTTCAGCTCAGCCTGAGAAACGAAAAGTTCAAAGACATCAAGAAATAAAACAAACTGAAAATGCACCAGATTGTCACTGTGGGTGACATATAAAGCCAAAGGTATTATAAAGTGTACCTGCGTTTGAAATGTCCATCAAAACAATGGCAATAATTCACATTAACACCTGATAACCTTTTCTTGAAAACTGCAGCCTCCAAACACAATTCCCTGACTGCAGAAAGAGACACTTTGAGGCAAACAAAGTCACGTAAGTATCAGAACTAATCTCTTCATTTTAGGTGATTATTATATATATATTGTAATGTAATGAATACATTGTGTTTCAGTTATTGAGGCCATGTCCAGAACAATCAGTCGGGAAAGAGATGAGCTGAAGGCAAAGATCAACACTATAAGTAGGTATAAAGCTGATTTCATCACAGCATGTACAATTTGCATGGGAATTAAGAAACACAAATATAACGAGTAACAGATCCTGTTCCAACAATAATCTTCTTGCATACTTGCACTGAAATGTTACATATAGCTTCTTTGTCAAGTCATCAATTTTCAGTCAGGGCATTCTGGGTAAATGCGACCAAAAAAGAAGCGCATGTCTAGCGCTAGCGGGATAAATGACTTTGGTCTTTTAACCTGACGCTACTCCATTTTAGTTTACATTTCTTGAAGAAGGAAGCTGGGGGTCACGTCTTCTGAGATTTTTTTTGCCTTGTTTCCTTCAGTGGCTCTTGGTGCAGCGCCACCACATGCGAGGAGGGGAACAGGTTTTTCAATCGCTTTGCTTAGTTTGACAGTGCAGAGTGAAAGAGAACCTCAGCAACTAAAAATGTGACAAATGTTGCAATTTTGATCCTCAATCTAACTGAATCTGTCGGACTGATGAGGTGTGAAAACAGATTATACTTTGACATATTTAATCTTTTGGATTACAAAGAATTGAGACGTTTAATTTGACGTTTGTAATTAATTAATCATTGTGTAGGAAAATCGTGTAAAACTCAGAGCTCCCCAGTGCAATGCTCACACCACCACAAATGTTTTGCAAAGTTGATATTCTCAGTGGTCTGCACATTCCCACTGCCAGTGTTTGGTGTTAACATTGCCTACATTCATGGAATGAACACATGATCATCTTCATGCAGTCACTATGTCTTAATATTTAATAAAATATACAATTACTCATGTGCAAATATCACATTTTCAGCAGTTATGCCGTTAATTTTTTCACACATTTTATCATAGTCATCATGTAATTGCTGCAAATCATTTCTTCTTGTTTTGTTTTGGGGTTTTTTTGTCATTGTGAGGTACAATTTGGGAGAACTAAATAAAGTATGTGCTATTCTTTGTAAATGAGCCCCTGATGTCCATGCTTTAATATGAATTTAGATGTTTCCTGTCTGGTTTGCTTCATGTTCATACTTTGGCCAATCTTTAGCTTACTTAAACATTTTTGGTTTTCTCTTTTGTCCTTTGAGCCCTTAACTATCGGGAATTTAAGATTGTCTCTTTATCCTTCAAGATAACCCAGGATGGAAGCTTTTTGAAGGCAATGCATACTATGTTTCTTCTGACAAAAAGACCTGGCAAGAGAGTAGAAGGTACTGTCAGTCAAAAGGTGCAGACTTGATGGTCATCAACAGCATAAGAAAACAGGTGTGTGTTTACTTCTCTTTATGACCCTCATCCATACACCTGGCAGATTTAGGTTGAATGTAATATTTTAGCCTGATCCACGTTTCTTCTGACTCCAATGTTAATCGACTTCACAACAGTTGAGAAACTGGAGATGGAGCAAGAGATTACGGTGACGTAAACGAAAATTTCCAAAAAACTTTGCTTTTCTCACCACTGATTGATCACTAAGAATTGAAATACGAGAATCTGCCAGGAGTGTGAATAATTTTGTTCTTCACTATACCAAGCAAAGCCGCTTGCTGTTTTAATGTAGTTAATGTTTGTTTCCAAGGCTTTTGCAAACAAGTTTCAGAAGTACATGTGGATTGGACTGACTGATGAAGAAACAGACGGAGTATGGAAATGGGTAGACGGGAGTCGAGTTAACACAGGGTAAATTTGTTTCATTACTACATAAACATTCCTTTTCCACAGTTCTGCTAAGGCCTGTATTAATGAGAGAAGTTTTTTTCTTCTTCTTCTTTTTTAGCTACTGGACAGCTGGTGAGCCAAATGGTAAAACACAGGAGAACTGTGGAAACATAAAGTCTTACACTTCAGAGAACAGCTGGAACGATGAACAGTGCACCCATTCCCTCAACTGGATCTGTGAATTAAAGCTAGTATAGTATCTGGGATTCATATCACATAAAAAAGAAAAACCGTAAAAAAACACTTATTAAAACTCACAGAGGTTGATAATATTTGCACATTTGTCTGCTTTGTTTGGATGGAATGTTGTGAAGATGTGCTTCTGGAGATGTGCTGATCCGAATTTTATAAGCGATTTCAAATCTTTGGTGTTTGAGCAAAGTTTAACAAGCTGAGTCTGATTTTAAATGATTCTAATCAATAAAAACATAAAAATTTTGTTTCCAGACTCCCTGCAGTGAGTTGTCTTTAATTATTAATGTTGGGAAAAAAGGCATCTTCAGGTGTGTAAAAATAATTGATTTCCAAGAATAAAAGTTCACTGTGATGATCAATTTATTCTAAGGATAAATTCTAACAGATGATTTTTGTAAGCCCCAAAACTGTCAACATGGTTTGTATTGTTAATATTTTATTGGTTGAATTATCTTTAAAAGCTTGGTTCCATGATAGGATCAATGAACATCAGCATATTTTAATTATGAATAAAGCCTTATTCTGATCAGGTGACCTTTTAAAAGAGGTACTGTTCAGTTTTTGCACCAAGACACAATTCGGTTTATTTAAAGAAACAGTTAACCTGCAAACTGTCGGATACTGTTGGGTCATTCTTTTGGATTAGAAGGTAAAGCAAAGCAACACTGATGTTCTGGATGTTGGTTCAGCTGAGCAATGTTTAATTATTTATATGTCTGTGTGATCCGGGAATTCACAAGGAAGTTTCAAAAGAGGGCCTGGATTGGTCTTACTGACAGAATACGAGAGAAGTCCTTTAAATAGGTGGATGGGACTGCGCTAACAAGAAGGTTCTCACATTAATGTTCATTCTAATTCAACCATATGTGGTGGGATGGTGTTCCACCCTCCCCCACTCTGTGCGCCGGGTGCAACTATAAGCGCACCGTTGATTGTTGGTTGGTTTTTGGGTGCTACACCTATCGTGTATTTCTGCAGTGTGACTCTGATGGCGTTGCCGGCTGCAGCTGGGGGTTGCTGTGCCAGGCGGCTTCCATCTGGTTCTCACCTGCTGACCCACTTCCTTCCAGGTTAGGCTGTGTTTCCACCCCTGGGTAAGCTACCTGCTATGAGATGTAAGGGGATTTAAATACTGGTTTAACTAAACCATGTGGACACAATAGGGGAAAACAAAATGGCTGCCACCTGACCACTAGCACAATGAGGCTTCATTGGACAATTAGTCCAATGAGGCTTTCAGCAGTACTTCAGGAACCTCAGCCTTTTGTCCACCAGGGAGGGGAGCCAAACACCCAGGAAACTCAAACAAAGAAAACAATATTAATACAACATAATTGAATTTCGACCTTGCATTGTTAATGGCCGAGGTGGTCAGAAAACTCCTCGGTGGCAGGGCCCCAGGGGTGGATGAGATCCGCCCGGAGTTCCTTAAGGCTCTGGATGTTGTAGGGTTGTGTTGGCTCACGCGACTCTGCAA
>CAEGAF010025803.1:0-32167 GCA_903067075.1 Micropoecilia bifurca | reverse complement strand
TGTTGATGCATTTTGACCTGCTTCTATTTTCCGCCGCAACACGCAAACGTCCCCATTGACTCAGTGTGTTATAGTTAAACATCGCTTAGCATTTGTTGCTGCGCGTTTACGCAGAGTGAAGAAAAGACGAGAACAGCTGGACAGACAGGCTGAGAAATGAGATGCAGGTGATCGGTATCGGTAACAGAGCCAATGATCAGCCGATCCCGATAATCACCGATTTCACGAAAATCGGCCGATTATGATCGGTGACCGATCGATCGGCGCACCTCTACTTTATATGACTTAAAAACTAAAGCTTTTATTCTTTGCTTTTATTCAGCCCGGAGGGGAAACTGGACAAACTTTTCAGGTCACTGAAACCACAAATCATTTTACTTCTATGTCATAAATACACACCACTTGGTTTGGTTCTGTCACAGAAAATCCTAAAACAAATGTGGAGCTTGTGTTTGTAAACGTGACAACTTTACAATAGATGTGACATAAACACTGTTCTTCATCACCTACCGAGCCAAATGCAAGTTATCCTGTGATGTGATTTTTTTTAAATTCATTTTTTAAAATGTAAGAATGCTCTTAGAATTTAGCATTGATTTCATCAGTGATTTTCCTGTAGATGTTAATTTGAATAGTTGCCAAGCCAAAGTTAATACTGTTACTATGGCACATGGTTTGCTCTTGGAGGTCACCGGGATTTAAAGCAGTGAGTTTGTGTATATTTTAATGTAATTCAGAGTTTGCCACCTGCCGCTGTCGTGACGTATCCAAGGGCCTCTTCTGTCGCTATCTGCATGCAACACCAGGAACTTCGGTTGCATAACAGCCTCTCGTACGGAAAGCAACCAGAAGTGCGACCAAACGAGTGAGAGGATGTGTAGCGGTGCTGCTGCGTTGACGTGAGGTGAGAGGACAGTTGTCAGCGGACGTTTGGCCACTTTTAAGCTTCCCACGCGCTCACACACTCACACACGGCTTCAGTCTGACGCGTACCTGCTCCGAGAAGCCACAGCAGCTGCCACGGTCTCTCACCGAGCCCATCAGTCATGTCCGGGTACCTTCTCATGCACTCGGCGGCAGCCCCCATGTCATCTTCCTCATTATCCTGCCTCAGCAGGCAGTTAATGGGCCAGGATGAGCCGGAGGTGCTCAGGCCCACTGGCACAGGTTTGCACCAGGAAGCAGAATTGCAAATTGGGGTTTATTTGTTTTTTTGTCTGATTAAAGGTTAAACTTTCCCCCCAACCCCCCAAAAAAACATGAAAAATAGCTGTTCGTTAATAGAGAAGCAGGTTGGATTGTTTTAAATAGGTTTTGACCCGGTTATTGAGTTTAACTTTTGTAACTTTCTGAAGTGAATGAAGGCATCACATTAAATGTTAAACTGATTATTCTGGCACTTTTTTTTACTCTGTTGAGTTTGAATATTGTCATATTTGAGATGCCCTAATTTCACTTCTTGCAAACTTTTAGAGTGCAGGGTTTGTCAGAGTGTAGTGATGAGTTTTTCATTTGCTTCTTAGTAAACTACATGTGGAAATGATAATTATTTGACTAGTTGCCTTCATTTAGCCAGGAATCAGTATTCAGGCTGAACACGTGGCGGGATCCTGATTAGACAACTCCAAGCTCTCCGCAAATGGTGGCCCGAGAAAAATTGTAGAGCTCAACTATGGTGCAGTCACATAATTCTGGTCTGGTCTCGTCACTATATTGACTGCTGCATTGGTACAACAGCCAAACCTGGTGCAGCGATCGCCTGGTGGGCTCTCTCTCAGAACTGCCTATTTTAATCAATCAAATACAATAATATGCATTAATGGCCACAGTAGGAACCATTTTAGCACAACCAAAGAGGCTAAAACACACGTATCTCCACTTGGAGGGTAAAAGGAAAATGAATGCTGCTCCTGGATTGGCTGTTTTTCAAATGCCAGATTTTAACGTGCCACTTGTTTCATCTTGGTATTTCAGTTTCTTAAGATGCGTTTTCGGTTGAAATTTTTTACATATGATCTACACAAAAACCCACAACAAAGCAAAATCTCTGCATATAATTTGGTGTAGAGCTACAAAAAAAAATTCCACAAATAGGTGAATCTGTGGCTACTGAACTACTAGAAAAGATGACAGGAGATGCTTAAACTAGGTCGTTATTTTATTGCAAATAGTTGACAAACTTGCGAAACATGACAAAAACAAGCATACAAAATAACAAAGAGAAGCTTTATTTTGGTATTTATATCCAAATAAGAAAATGATTCTTATTTTATGCAGCTTTAGCTGCGTCTGATAGAAAGCAGCGTCGCATTAGAGATGGGAGACCAACTGGAATTCAAGCCTGTCCAACGCATCTTCCTTCCTATTTCTATCTGCAGGGTTTTCAGGGTTGAGCTCCAGCAGGTTCAGCCTCCAACGTTTCCCCCGGAGGCTCTGCAAAGTCTGTTATGAAAAAAGCCCCCCAGCCACAGTGCTGCGGGCAAACCCAATGTTCTAATGACGGCCATTATAAAACACCACACTTCTGCGACGGCTGGCTTGCTGTCTGATCAATTAGGTTAGACGTTGCCAAAGGCTGCACCCACCGAGATTCTGCTGGCGTCTAATGGCCTCTCACTGATCGTAAGTGTCCCCTGGGGTTGATGCTCCTCAGCTGTGGGTAATGGCCACTGCTTGATGCCATTTAGGAAGAGTCCCTGAAATAGAAGGATTCACCTTCGTCTGTTTTCTTTCTCAACACAAACTGGGTTTCATCCATTCGGAGCACAAAAGGTCAGGCGGCGTGAATCGACACACATTTCAGTTGGTATCTGTAGAAACGCTAGATCTTTCTTCGGTGTTGTTGCGCAACCCCCCCGGTCCCCCCACACTCTCACGCATACAAGACGTGTGCGGGAGAGTATTTTGCACAATTCAGGTGTTTCAAACACTTCCGGACTGCAGCTCCTAAGCCTGCAGATACTGTCTACAACCAGTTGTGAAATAGTAGCACCACAACAGGATGCATCAATGCAGTAAGTCCAGATCAGGATTTTTTTTCACAGACACCTGTTGTTCCATACCAAGTGGCTGCAACTTAGTTACAAAGTGGTAGAGCGATGAAAATCGCAGGGCAGTTTGATGAACAACTTTCTGCAGCCATTAGTTACAGACTTTTAAATATACGTTGTCCTCATCTTTGCTCTGAAACCGCACACAGAGCGCTTCGTAGAACAGGTTTCCATAGGTGAGCACCTGCATCGACATGTGATATAAAACGCATCTTAAATCTTGAGCAGTGGAGACGCTGAAAATCACGGATTGGGTTTGGCAGTTGCCAGCTGAATGAGACCTGATGAATGGCTGCATTGCATCAGGTGTTGAGTTTGTTGCAGGGAGGTTTATAGTAACTCTTTTTCAGGAGTTTGGTTCAGATCCTCAGTTTCAAGGAAAGGACATCGTAGTGCTTCAATATACCAAGACATTTTGGAGAACGTTGTGGGTAAAGTTAGCCTCTCCCTGTTCCAACATGCAGGGCTGCACAAAACAAAGCCCAAAAGACATGGATGAACAACTCTGGGGTGAATTAGATTGGAGACTACAAGCCAACATCAGTGTTCAACCTCATTGTTGCACTTCAGGAAGAATGGTCGGATATTCTGATGAAAACACTCCCTAAGTCTTGTGGACAAATTTAACATCACTTTAAACACTTTGGGAAAACACTAAAGTTCATGCGTGCGTATAAGGAAACTAATTACTTATTTTAGAAATGTAATACAGGCAACACCTGTCTTTCTTTACTGTAAGTTGATTCTAAATTGCAATCAGTTTCTTCAAGCTTCAAATAGTAACTCACAGATGTATAAAGATGCTCTGACCAGAGCATTTTCTGTTTTAATATTCCTGTGGCTTAAAGTGGGTTCCATGGGAGGATCATCTTTTTCAGGAGCAACTTATGCCTCCTGGTGAATCTGCTGTACTGTCAGCAGGTTGAAAGAAAAAAAGAAGAAGACTACTGTAATTTTTCTAACTCTTAAAAACACCAATGTGGCTTCTTTAGTTGAAATTGAGGAATCATTTTGGATGAGAGGGAAACAAACAATAATAGAATAAGTTTATTTCTTTAAACATGTGTTCATTTAATCTAAATTTCTATGTGTAGTTATGCTGAATCTTTCCTCGCATTTAGTCGTTTAAACCTTGATGCTTTCTTTACTTTTTTTCTTTTATGTGAAGTTAACTTGCATCAAAAAGGTTAAACTTGGTTGCGTGTGTACCACAGTAAGTTTGGTCCAAAAAGCTTCCTTACATTTCTCTCATTTGTGTTAGAGACAAAAATGTTTTGTCCTTTTAAAGGTCGTTGTTGCGTTTATGGATGAATTTGTCGAGAAACATAGTCACTGTGCAAAAATTTTCACTTTCGCCGTTCAAGCATAAAACTGCAACCACAAAAATGTGAAGTGATTAACACACATCCTCTCTCTCCATCATGGCCTCGGTCAGTAGGTGGGACACAAAGGACAGGCAGTGAATGTTGTGTTGCTGCATTCGAAGCAGAAGAAACTGGAGAGTTAAATTATTTGAGTGAGTTTTGACAATTGCTATCTTGCGATGGCTTAATGACTGTGTCAGACTGTTCCTAAAACTGCAGCCTATGTGACGTTTCTCCTCGTCTGCAGCGGTAAAACAAATTTTGGCCCGAAACAGGAACGGTGGAGAACTTCTGACGGGTTGAATCATGTATGTGCTGAGTGAGGTCAGCTGGGTGTGGTTCCATCTGCTGTCACTCAGACTTTTGAAGAACTTTAAGCTGATTCAGAGTAAAAGGTTTCTGAAACATAAAAGCTGCCAGTAATGATGTCAACTTCACGCTCCTTCGTCGAGCCTGGCCTTCAGACGCCTTCCCACTTCAACCCATCCGTCATTCGCCATAAATCACGCCGACGACAACTCACTTTACGCAACGTGGCGATACAATTTCTGTTTGACAGAAGAGAACCGTTCAGTTATAATGGACTGAGGGAACGTTTTGGCTTTTTGTTCTGCCGACTGAATATGAGCGAACAGATTTGGGCCTCTCTTATTTCCCTCTTCTCGGTATTAGCAGAGAAAGTGACCGTGGGCCTCGTTTCCAACAGCTTGGATCTTGGATAAGAAGCAATGACTGAGTCGACAAATGACTAAATGGTGTAATTAAAAGGAAAATAATTTGGTCAGGTTTACTAATTATGCATAATTAGCCTCCAGAGCAAAAATGAACAATGCAACGGGGAATACAGTGTTCCTGTATGACTGCAGAGCCGTCAGCAGCTTCTGTGTCGGCGTTGATCAGCATCTGTATTTACATAACTCCAAACATTAGTTGGTAGTTAAGTGCTGAAGTCTCAAGAGCCTCTCAGCCTCCAGGGGAGCCCAGCATTTGATTACGTTTGCGACGACAAAACGAGTAAGACGCACCCCGTTGCATTAGCGTGACATTTTGCCAGTGTAAAAAAATTTTTTTAAAAAATGAGGTACTTGAGTGTAATGAGACGAACAGCAGAAAAACAAAACAAGTCGCATCCTGGATTTGGTTTGTTTGATCGAAACGGGAGAAATAAACACAGAAAACAAAGCAGCCTCGTGATTTTTAGTTTGCTTTTGTACTTGCAGGGGCAGCGTTTGTTTTCCCTCCGGAGGCTGCGCTTCCCGAGAGACACCGGGGCGAAAGCGTCATGTACGTGAATATTCCCGTCAGCCCGACGTCTAAGAAACAACTCAACTACATGGAGCTGGAGCTGCAGGAACCGGGCCACAGCGCCAGAGGGACCGTCGCACATCTGCCGTCTCAAAGTAAGAATTTACTGGGAGTGACATCTGCTAAATGAGAGGCCTCATCTTCAGTCCCCGGAGCGTCTCTGCTTTGGTTTCTGAGCGTCCGCCGTGTGTTAAGGAAACGATTCAGCTGTAGGTCGGTGGATGACTTTTCATCAGCAGATCACAGTCTGTTTATTCTTCAGTAAATCCTTTGTGGGTTTTAAAAGTAAATCTTTGTGATAATCAAAGGGAAATTGAGGTTTTTTTTTTTTTAGTTGTCAACATAAGCTTACTTAACTGGTTTAATCTAGCATTCAAATTCATGGTTACAGAGGCTGTTGCTAATAACTACAGAGGCTTCTCTCTAAATAGTTTTTTTTTTGTACCCATAATGGCTGCAGAAAACAGAAGAACGCAGCTCAAAAGTTAACACCGAGCTTGAAAAAGAAGCACAAACCAGGAGGAAGTTGTGATTTCCGACGGGAATTTACCCAATGAGCAGGGAAAATGAGCTCCGACAACATCCGGGTCCACAGTCGCTCGCTGCTGTTAGTCTGATGAGACTGCAGTGGAGGCGCCGTCCTCTTCTGGCCTCCGGTCACTGCTAAGAAGCCGAGCGGCGCAGCTTTCTCCTGGTGCTGCTTTCAGGATGCACATGAGATTCAGGACCGAGGGACACACCTGAACGTCGTCTCTGATGGGGAAAGAAATACAAAAACTTGATAAAATGTTGATTATAATTAGAGCACAGTACAATCCAGACAAAAACATTCATGGTATCGGAACATATTGATCAGATCTTGGTTCTTTAGAGAGGAGAAAATAAACAATCATCATTGTACACGAAAGTTTCTCCAGAGTAAATTGTTTTCCCAGTCGAGCTTTGCCACATTTATTCTTTTGAATAACATGTAGTAACCTGTTAGTTATTGTTTAAATCTCACTAAAGAGCTATGGACTGAATTTCTAAATTTTCCAAAATAACCTAAGAAACATTTCTGACACATATTCACAGGCATTCAGACAACATACTAATGTTTAGTCAGGAGAGGAGTCCAGGAGCAAAGCAGTTAAATGTGTGAGAATAGGTCAGATTTGGTGTTTCCATGAACTTTACACCGAGGTATAAAAAAATATAGAAGCGAGTATTTGAAGCTCTGAACCTTCATGTTGTTTTTTTTTATACAAAGCTTTCCCTGTTTCCGATCACCCTCTGTATGCAGCCGCTTTTTCAAATCACGCATTTTCCCCTCAAACCCGGCAGACCGCTTCCAAAGACCCTGCTTACAATAATTCAGTGCGCTAATGTCAAGGCTGCTAAAGAGTCATTTTGGCCACATGAATCATCGGTGACTCGGTTCGGTCCCATCAGCGTCGCCATCGTAAGACGCCCACCGGAATTTTTCCCGAAAGACGTCGGTGTCCTGGTGACCGGAGACGGAGCAGCGAGCCGTAATTCACAGACGGGTTCGGCCTTATCGTCGCTGCCTTCGAGAACACGAGGGGTGGGAGGTCAGAGGTCAGCGTCTTGATGGCGGCGTTGCAGTTTATCTCTTATTAATCTGTCACCCGGGAGGAAGGGCGTCCCGCCTCACCACCGAGAGGCCCTCAGGTCTCAGCTGTGAGTTCACCCTCTCTAATGGGATCGTCCTAGTGGGACCGCTGATGGCCGGGAGAAGCCGGGTTGAATTTCTTTCACTTTCTGAGAGACGATAAGACACGACCGAGGTGCAGAACAGCAGCCATTTGCATTAATATTGAGTCTAAATGTGACTAGTGTAAAATTGGTTTATATCCCAATTTACGAAGATCTAATTACGTCAGTAACTCTGAAAGTTGTGTCGTAATGATTCATTGCATACATACATGTTTAAATTGTTTATTTCTGTTAGCTTTGGTAACGGAAAAAGACGAGATGTTGCTTTTCAGATACAAGATGAATGAAAAGCATTTTTGGCAGTAATTGTATTAATAGATATGAAAGACAAAGTGTCTAGGAAATTCAGCTGAATTATTTGCATATTTTCTCTGATTTATGTGTGGAAGCTTGATCCAGTTTCCACAAAAGGAGACATTTAAAGACCCAGAAGATCCTGCAGCTTATAATTCCTTACATAATGTAAGGAATTATGTAAGGACTATTTTTATTATCAGATGAAATAAAACTACCAGCAGCAAAAGGATGTAAATATTCTGCAGAAAAGACCATGAAAAAAAACCAAACTTTTTTTTTAAAAATTTCTACTTCATGATTTTGCCACATCCGAGTTCAGTCCAGACAGATATTTGCACTGCGCCTGGCTTTAGAAGCAGCCCTCTCCTACCAGTTCACAAACAGCTTAAGGATTTACGGTTTGCATTGTTCATGACATCTATGTGATCTTTTATTAGAACCAAGCTCAACTTTAAGCAGGTTTAAGCAGGCGCACACATCAAAGGCTCAGGCATTGAGTAATCAGATTCAGCGCCACGCAACAGGGCTGATTAAAACACCCAACGTGTTTCCTGTTGTTTTTAAAAACACGGTGACGCAAGACATTCTGTAGCTATATACGGGTGTAGATTAAAGGAAAGCTGCTTCTTTTTTTTTCTCTGAATTTCCTGGCTGATACATCTGCAGGTAACTTCTTTGGGAAGTCTTTTGATTTTGGCTTAGACACAGCTCATCCAATTCAGGTGAATATTTTACTGTTGGATTTTGTTTATTTTCTTCTCAATGCGCTCTACTAGCTTAGATGAGTTAGTCGGTGAAGTAATTAACTCTTTCCGAGTTTAGACTCTTGAAAAGACATTTTCTAGATGAATTCCAGATGACAATCTTGTTTCTCCTGCAATTATTATTTTGACAGGAAAAAGCTCCACCAGGTATGCTCAGATCGACATCACCGCGACGGAGATGGCCCACAGAGTCGGGGCGCAGCACGCCCTGGGCAGGCAGGAGGGCCTGCACAGCCTGGAGCTGAGGAGAAAGGGAACGCCGCACTGACTCCGTGCTTTGGATTCGCTGCGTCGGGACTGTATCCACCGGAGATGTGAAGAACTTGATGGGAGCGTTTTGTTTTCTGTTCTCTCTACAGTTTCTAAGCACAGACAGGGTTCACACATGCTGGAATCCAAGAACATGTCGTGTTCACGTTGTCAGGGCTTTCCCTGTTTCCGATCACCTCTTGATCTGGCGATAACCGCGGTTGTGCGGTTTCGCTTGAAGCCAGGTGCGACGTTCCCACCTTGTCCTCTCAGAAAGTCGGTTGCGTCACTAAATGGCGCTGCGCCAACTAAAAGGAGAAGAGCACCGACCCAGAGATGAGTCACGGCCCAAATGCCTCCCCCTCGCTCAGCTTCATCTCGGCGCCATCTTGGACCATGCCACTTTTTTATCATGGTTTGAGAAAAACAACAGAAATAAAGCACGATGTGATTATTCCATGAGATAGATGTAAATTGCGTTGTGCTAAGCCGCTCGTATTTGGCCTAAAACCGTCCATCCAGTCTTACTCAGAGCGCTGAGCAGGAGGAAGTTCATGACGAGCTGCGGTGAGGATCTGTAATTGTTCCGTTTCTCCGATACGCCTGCTGACCTGCGTTGGCCTGCTGTGACTAACAGATGCTGTTTGTTGTTTGAACAGAACCTGAGTGCTGCTTTCTTTGTGGGATTTACTGTGGGAAACTATTTATGACTTCTGCAAAAACGAGAGAAAACAATGTTTGGAGATATTGAATGACAGCAGTAATGTTTTAATTTTTCCTCGTTTCTTGTGCGTACATCAGTTAACCTCGGCAGAGTGTTGTTTCCGTCTCATATTCTGCTGCGTTTCACCTGCTGTTGACTTCAACAAGACGTTTATTTCACTTGATATACAAGTTAAGATATATGGAGAATGTATAATTTGTGCTTTCTAGGTAAAATTCTCTTTTTTTAGTAAGTTATTACTACAACTTTGTGTGTTTTTTCAGTGTTTACAGTTGCGGTGAAAAATTTTCATGCACCCATTAGGGGCCTTAATTCATGTTTTATATTTTTAATGGTTGATTTGATGATAATGCACCAGTACCTCTCTGCCCCCACCGTGCTTTATAGCTGGTGCAGCATTGTTGGGTGTGAAAATCTCACCGCAACTCATCCGAGTTCACCCATTAACATAGAGACCAAATCCTTTGAGCGTCACATTTCTCTCTCCAGAAGTAACTGATCTCATTCATGTAGGTGTAAATTTTGGAGCATCAGCTTCTTTTTCTGGTTGATACTTTGTGGGCAGAGATGTATTTGATCCTGTACTTTCTACGTCTTTGCAGCCTTGTGGCGCGTTCCTGAATTAACTAACCTCCTTCCGTCTGAGCGTGTTGATTTTTGTCTTTGTCCAAGCTTTCCTGGAAGTGAGTAAAATAATCTTTAACTGGATAAAAAATAAATATTTGGTTTGTGCCTATGGTTCATAATATTCATACCAGACCAGAACTGCACAGTCAAACTCCAGCCAGATTCAGTGTCTATATTTTCAGAAGCATTTTCGGCTCTATTGAGAAACCACAGAGCCACATTAATAAGTCTACATACCTTATGCTAAGTACTGATTTCCCGGGAGATTTTCTGGAATTGCCCCCCCACCCCCAAAAAATAAACACCAATCACCGCACATTGTCAACATGTAATAAAAATAGATTTACTGTAATCCCTAACTCTTTCATCAATAACACTTCTTATAGGTCAAAATGTAAAGATGAACTCACATGTTCAAGAGGGACATTTTAGTTTCCATTGTAATTTCTCTGCAGAAAATGTTTTCATCTGAAACATCTGAGTATAGAATATAAAAGATGTGCTGTAATACAAAATATGCTTTTATAAAAGGACAGACAAAAGGCCAGAGTTTCAGATTCATTGCTTTCAGACGATCAATGTTAAAAGAGGTTCGTGTCTTCTGTCTCTGGTTTTACTTTCCTCGACTAACGTATTTTTTTGGTGGTTGATTATTACAGTTTGATAATCATGTAATGCAGTAAGAAAAAAAAACTGACGCACACTCATTTCCAAAAAAATATGTAAATTGTAAATAAAATGGGATGAATATTAAACCTTTCAAAGTTTGTGTTCATTTAATTCTGATTGCTGGATTCTTCAAGGTGTTAAACCATCTCCCATCAGCAGCTGGAAGTGAGATAACCTGAACAGATCAACTTTAGGAAAGGTAGTAAAAAAAAAATTAAATTGAAAAAGTGTAAATGTCAAAAACTTACACAAAGGATAAACCTGACAACTTGTCAGCTGGAGTTTTTATTAGTGGCTCATGACTAAGTACTGCTGAACAATTCAATTGCAGTACTATTCAATATACAATATAATTGGGTTTATTTATATGGCACCAATTCACAGAAACATTCTCAAAAAATCATTTTAATTCAATCATGCATACATTCTAATTGGTCCTAGTTATCAGCAACAGTACAGTGAGATCAATTAATTATTCAAACTGGTTAAAAAGTTTCTAACTAAGGAAACCCAGCAGGTTGCACCAAGTTAACGACTGGCAGCATTTCCTCCTGGATGAGTTGAAACCAAGTTTTCATACGCTGACATAAGTATAATGTGTTCCATGAACTATTCGGGTTTTGTATGTGTTTTTTCCAAAGTAATGCCTTTGTCCTCTTCACAAGGTCTGTTGATTTTGTTCTGGGATTAATTTCCACATTTCATCTCCAGACAAAAACTTGTCTTCTTCCTCAACTGTATGATTGTTGGACATTCCCATGGTATTTTTGTTGCCTAATAATTGCTTGATAATGAATGTGACAACTTCAGACATCACATGGAAATTGAACCAGACCTATGAACATCCACCATATTCTATTCCATCCAAAAAAACAATAACAACAGAGGACTAACAATTTCTCCTCTGCCCCACAGTTCATTTACAATCAACTAGTAGAAGTTTAAAATGTATTGTTGTCTATTTTAATTAATCAACTTGCTGCACATCTATCAAGTCACTTTGGTGGTAAAACAGTAAAACATCTAGTGCTGCTTTGTGTAAGTATTCAAACATAAACTGTTGATATTCAACACACAGAGCTGTGGCCATTCACTGGTGCATCAATACTCATTAAAGAACAATTGCTGAGTTGAACAACCGAAATCAACTCATACAGCATCATTATTCACATTGGCTTACCGTATAAGCGTATAAATCATTGGTTGTTAAATCGACTAACCTTGGACCAAACCACACAGGGCGACGTACTGCGAGTGTTTCTTAGAAACTCATTTACTTGAGAAAGTGTGACTGAGTGTCCCTGTGCTCACATATTGATTTAAATAAAGAAATAGAAATGAAAATTGAAAATTCAATAAGAGAGTGTTTGTGAGGGAAGCAGCACGGCTTTAGTCCCTGCTGAGGTTTGTATAAAAAGCAAAGGAGAGCGCCGTCTGTTCACCAGACACAGGTAGCAGATATAAAGACCTATGAGACTTACTGGTGTTACATGAACACATTCAATTGAATTTAAATTGCCTTCAAAGGGGCACTGAGCACAACACTACAGGAAAATGTCCACATTTTAACAAAAAGCAAACAATAAAACCGCTAAAAACCCAAATTGGTCATAGGAACACCACTCCTTATTTTTTCTACATAACTACATTATGATTCATAACATCATAAACTAATCACTGTTTAATCTATGACTTTTATTTGACTGATTGTGAATATTGTAGGCTTTGCAAATATTCTGACCTCTGGCATGAAATTATGACCAAACATCAAACATTGTGGAGCACAAAGTTATTTCTATTTTCTCCTGTTGAAAATCTTTTCTGGAGCTCTTGAAATGATTCAGTCACTTTTATTCAGTTACACTCTGAATTATAACTCTCCAAATAAAAGTGGGGAATTGATGACTGGTGTGTCGACTGCATCTGGTCTCAGCTTCAAGTCTTCCTAGTTGATCAGTTTGAGTCTTTACCAGCAGCGGCTCATTAAGGAACAATTTGCTCCAGTGTTTTTGGCTGAATCTGTGAAAATAACTCAACATAAAATATCATTTGTTGGGCAACATCCTGGAACGTCTACAAGATTAAAACTTTGAAAGACACTTTGGAGGTGAAATAATGAGAGGGGCTTTTATCTTTTACATCCTCATCTTTGTCAGTACCACTTTAAAATCTTTAGTAATTGAAGGTTCAACTACTTGATTTATTTTGTGGTGAAAAACAAACTACTTTGCACAGCAAACTTTATGTTGCGTCCCTGAAGATAAAGGATAAAACATTCAAGGTTTAAGTTCAGGGGACTAAGTTGAGTTTAGCTCTGAAGTTGAGATGCTCTTTGACTGCTGACATGAGGCTCGGCTCCAAAAAATGTAACACTTTAGCAAAAAAAAGCCTGCTCTGTCCACAGGTCAGAGGTTTTATGACACTGGCTGTAGACCTCAGATTTGCACCATTGCTCACTGCTCTGACCCCAGCTGAGCATTTTTGATTGGAGCTGAATGTGACCATCCTGAGGACTTTGTGTGGAAAAAAAACCCCAAACAGAACAATTTCTTACAAATCATCATGAATTCACACAAAAGCGCTAACGAGCCGGCTCCTTTCGACCTCGGTTGTTTTCCTCTCGTTTGAAAATTCAGCCGAGTTTTAATTCCGTCATTCAGAGCTGAAGTAAAATGAACTAATTTACCCATCAAATGTTCTTCTCTCGTAGGAGACAGACACGCATTATGAGAACAACTGTTTTATCCATCCATCCTTGGTCTATTCTTCCCAAACCCCAGTCACAGGGAGGATGGCGCCGATCTTAGTGGTTACTGGCGTGTTTACTTCATGCACAGCTGCCTACCTGGAGCTTTGGAGAACACATATAAATATGTAGGCATCTGTATAAACACTGAACAAAATGAAACTTTTTTTACCCCACTTTTTGACATTAAATTGCACTCAACTTTATCTCATTAAATCTCATTTTATCTCTTTAAAACTACCCCAGTTATTTCCATTTGCTTAATGCCAGAATAGTGGAAAAGAACATTTTTATTGCTTTCTTCAAGAGTTTACATGCCGCAATATTTTACTGTGCATGGACACACCCATGTTTCAGCTGATGAAGTCAATAACTGATGGGGATTTCCTTTGGCTTATGACTTGAGTGCCAACATGTTAGGAAGAGAACCGTGAACCTCAAAAAGTCAGGTTTACTGTGTAAACACGGTGTTAATGTCCAGCCGTCGTAGATTAGCTTTGTGTTGAAAATGATTAACTAGTTTTGGTGTAAATTTTGCACATCAGCCTCAAAACACACATTATAAAGACCCGGTGAAGCTGGTTGGAGATGGGAGTCCTAATAGTGGTTACACAAGTGCTTACATTTTAATATCTGGTTTCCACGATCTAGTTTAAGTCTGTATGTCTGGCAAGAGCCAGGAGTGAACTACAAAAACACATTGCCACCAGTGCAGAGCTTGAAGCATCAGTTACTGACTTCATCAGCTGAAAAGTGGGTCATTCTGTCACTTTAACCAGAATTAATGGTTTAGATTGAGTCTGACTGTCACAGGAATATGACAGGCCGGTGTTTTTATACTGCTGAGCCTTTTGGGATCAAACAACAAAAGGCCACACATACAATCCTGAGACAGTCGGTTCTTCTCATTGTGCTAGTTCAGTCATGTGAAACCTCCTTTCTCTGCCTCCTAAGAAAATTACGTCTGCCGAATAAGTAATTGGTACTTGCTAATCAAACTGTCCGCTCTGCTTTGTCAGTCTTGCACACACTTGTCAGAAAATAAATTCAAACATCTCAGTCAGCTTAATTATTCATGCAAGGTCACTTTCCCCTCGCTCGCATGTTCGTACGTCATGGCCGAGGCTGCCGCCGTCTTCAGAGGAAGTAATGACATTAATTATGTAGGAACCACGAGAAACGGTTGGATTCAAGATACCAAAAGGCACTCAGGAAATTTCCACACTTAAGTGCTTTAATATTGCTTCAAGAAAATTAAATACATCACTGCCTGGTCAGAGGAGAGAAATTTGGGGCCAAGAGAAAGTCCAGCTATCAGAGACTGTTAAATTACCATAAGTTGATGTTTTACACTTAAAGAGATTAGTTTGCTTTATAAACTTCAGTGAAAAGGTGCATTAACCAGGACCAATAATCACAATTTCTGATTACTAGTTCTTTCATTCAAAGAGAATAGAATGCATTTGTGTTTAGTTTTTTTTTTTTGCCTCATACAGATAATGGATCTGTGAATCTTCTCTGCAAGTCATTTAAAGCTACTGTATTTCTTTTCATTTATGACCCTGGAAAAGAGTTTCCAGTGACGATACAGCAACTCGATCTTTTCTTTTTACTCTGAGTCGCTGCTGGTCGAGGATTATTGTTGCTGATGACCCAGTTTAATGTTGCAGCTGTCAGATTATTTCCCTCCAAAGGAACATGCTAAGTGAGTTCTTCATTTTAAAAAACTGGAAGGAAGGAAACACAATTTTCATGTATGGAACTAAATCTCTCCCACATTTTGATACAAAAGGCTCCACATAAGGAAATATGAATATATATTTATTCTAATTCTGCATTGATCACCATTACAATTTAAAGTTTCTTTTATTCACCTAAAACCTTTTTTTCCCCCTTTTTACTTATAATTGCATTAGGTAAGGTACGGCAGAGTAATTTTATGTATTCTCACATTTTTAGCAACAGGGCTGTTCAAAGGGCTTTAAGTAAATTACAAGGAAATACAAATAAAACCAAAAGAAAGACAAAAGTATAAAACTACAAATTACATATTGGTTCCCTATGTATAACAAGAATAACTGTAGTAACTTGTCCATAACTTACAATCTAGTAGGGGTTTCTCTTGTTCTGATAAAGCTGGACGTTGGTTCTCCATGTTTGACATTTCATTGAATATTGTTTCCAGGTCATTAGTAAGACATATTAAAGTGTCTAAATTTGCTAGATTTCTCAGTTAAAGTTTATTGTCAAAATAATAAATTAAATGCACAGAGTGCAGATTTTATGAAATTGTTTGCAGTCCCTGGTACATCCAGTCCTGCATTACTAGTGTGAATCTGTTCTGCATTTGCCAGGTTTACTACAAACCAACTCTGAACATCATCTGCTAACGACAACAATGTGATGCTGATTGAGCTGAATTGGACCTCCTCCATCTTTACACATCAACTTTGAATTCCCACTTAAATGTACGAACTCATCAGCGATGCACAGCAGATTAGATGACCACACGCGTATTCGAGCTCTGTCCACCAGAGCGCTTTGAAATCAGCCATTTGTAACACGATTGCTTACATTGTAGATCGTTCTTCCCAGACGACTGAACTGCAGAGAACGGCTCCACAAGGCGTCAGGCTGCGGTTTCCTTACTCATGACACACAGATGCTTAAAGCCTTGTGCTTTCTAAGTAAATGTTATGCATCCCCAAATAGCAGCTGATTAGTTTATCTGTCGGAGGTGATTTGTTGCAAATGGTCAAAGCCTGCAGGGTTCAGTAGCATTTCCAAACGCCAACCCAATAAACTCGAGCCACTGACCTTTTTGTTCTGGTCGTTGGCCCTGTTCAGCCCAACTCAATTACAACTACTAATGTCTCACAAAAACACACAAAGAGGCTCTTACAGTCGTTGCCCACGAGGCATCTGAAGAGGATGTGCCTTAATCTGTTTTGTTTTGTTTTTTCTAACTCTTTACACAGTCCTCATTCTCACTGTTCAGATGCCTGACAGCCTCATGATTTCTGCGCTTGTGTTCAGATTCAAATGTGTTCGGCGGAAAATAAGGGAGTGTAATTTGCAGTACTTGCACTCCGGTCTCATAAGCTAGTCCAATGTTCCAGACGGTCAACATGGCGAAAGGGGCAGCTGGAGATTGTAAGCATCATTATTATCCGGTTTACAAATGTTCACGCTCATACATCATAGATGCTGTGGTACCTTTTATCATCTGCTCTTCCTCACCTGATAAGTGCAGGACGCCGAAGAAAGTGAGGAAACATCCAGTCTTTACACATCCAAAGATTTTTGGAAAAAAAAACCTAAGAGAATCAGATTAGATTTAAATCATTTGCAAAACAAAGTAAGTGATTACTTACTATAAACGGGTTTCTATTTACCAACAGAGACATTCTTATTGCTAAAAGTTACCAGAAGCTAAAAACAATGTCTGGGTGAGATGGTCCCGTGGGGCTTGATTGTTACAGCAGAGAGCACATTAGGGTGTAATTAGTCCAGCTGACATATTTGTTGTGTCGTTTCTCAGTCTCACATCATCAGTTGAAGCGCCCACAGGCCATGTTTTAATTTGGTTCACCCACTGCTAGCTTCAGGACACAGGATGGGGAATATTGTACCCATGACATATCTGAACAATCGATCTCGCAACATGACACGTGTCAAGCTGACCAATGGCTCCCGTGACTTAGTTTGTTTGTTTTTTGAACAACTGAGCGATTCTTTTAGTTAAAAAAATTACTAAATAATAATAATAAAAAATCTCCATCTCTGACCTCTGCGGAAACGCTGAGCCGCTGCAGCGAGCTTTGTTCCGGGGTGAGTTGCATAATGTGCCAAACAGAGTGCTGACGCTTATTTGTTTGCCATTGAAAAACGGGAAATGAAACCCAAACATACTGGCCCTGCGCTCATTTAACAAACAATGCTTGGAAAGGAGAAACAACAAAAACACTGAACTGGCTCAGAGGAAAACAACAATCCACTGAGAAATAAAATCTCTGACACACTTCCGTTTTAGATTTCAACTGCTGATTTTCATCTGTTTGTTATCAAAAAGGATATACTTCATCCATCTTTAAAATGTAATTAAGATACGTCAAATTACATTAAAGTCCATGATTTAATTAGTGTTGTAATGTATCAATATGTTCCTAGAAAATGGGTACTTTTTGTCAGGGAACCGCATTTATTACTATAAAAAGAATATTTAGAGAACTTCAGTATATTTCACCACTTGACAATTAAAACCATAAAATCATGGGATTACATTTGTTACAAATGACCAATTAAAACCAAAGAACTAACAACCAGAACTACACTCACTGTTCTCCAGGCAGCTAATGACAAGAAATTTTGGCCAAAAGAAATTATGTTATGGCCCAATTCTAACTCACATTGGAGAGGAAACTGAGGAACGTCAACCAATGTCCAGCTAAGTTTTTTTTTCTTCTCCAGTCTCCATTCAGGAGAAATAAATAAATCTTTTCTTCACAAGACATATCGTTATAAAAGAAGAGCAAAACCATTGCACAGTTGCTCTCTTAACCGTGAAACAAGAAGCTTGTGGATTCACAGGGTATTTCTGAGTTTGGATGCTCTTGCCATACATGTGATTTCTCCAGATACGACTTAATGTGAGCAGGATTTGACTAATAATAAAGTACCACAAGAAAAATAAGACGGAGAAGGAGAATATAAGAGGCTACTCAAACTTAGCAGTTTACACACAACAAGAAAGAGATTTTGTATTTGAATTCATGGTGTAAAATTATGGAACAAGTTAAATAAGGAGCTAAAGCAAAGTAAAGATTTAATATGATTTAAAAGGAAATATTAGGAGGTCATTTTCACAAGATATAGAACTATCAGTCAGAGTTAGCACTAATGTGTATGTAAGCTGAGACTAACGTATATGAGTGTGTGAGGGAATGGATATATAGACGTGTGTGTGTTTATCTGAGTCCGTGGCAAAAAAAAAACTGGTCAAATGGAAAATGAATTATGTTTTTTTTATAATTTGATTTATTCATGAGGGTCCATTTGAAAACATGTTATGAGTTTATGGGGTAGGAGTTCATACATTTCTTTCTTCATCCTTTTCAAGCATATTAAGATTATTTTGGTAAAAAAAAATATATACGCATCTTTTGCCTTCCTTATTCATGTCTGTCATTTTATACCTTTATCATTTTCTAAATAATGTGGGGTGAGTTAAACAAATCCGTCTGCCATGTGAAAAGCTGTGTTGGTGTTGCTACACAGTGTGTTCCTATCTTTCTTTTCTTTTTTTTTACAAAGTTTAAAGGAAATGGCAGCATGAAATGAGCAGGGCTGCAGGCGCCGGGTCTCTCCTACGGGATCACAAACACTGCTGTGGTGAGGTGAATGGAAATGTTCTGCAGCACCATTAGGGGCGAGACCCGAGCAGAGGTGCTTCTATTGTGCTACATTAGATGTGACAAACGCTGACCGAACGGGGGAAACGCAACGCCATCCGTCTCTCTAAACGGACCGGGAGGACTGCTGGACTTTTATAGTGAAATCACCTGTCAAAGTACTGAGATCGCACCAGCTGGCTCACTGTGAGGGCCATTGCATCCCAGTCGTGCAAAACATTTTTTAGCATGCCCCTGGCATCATTAAAGTGTGGTCATGTAAAAACAAATAAATACTCCTCCAGAGTTTGTGACTTTATGAGAAAATAAACTGTGCTGCCTCTGACGGGGGAGTTCTTTAGCTTAATGTCTTCTGGAGGGCCTCCCAGCACATCTGTGTGGAGCAGAAACGTGGACTTTGATCAGCTCTCCGAAGCAGAACCAGATGAGACGAGACGCCCTCGTCACACGCCCAGGAAGCCTCGACGGTTTGGAAGTGAGTCACAAGATTTCAACAGCGTGGGCCGTGAAAACGGAGAGCTGTCGTTTAGCAAATATGTTTGCACGATTATCTCCGCTTGATGAGTAAATGTAAACTGTGTGGCTACAGTGAGGTTCCTCAGCTGATCTGAATATGAAATGATTGCACTTTGACCCAACGATGAGCTCTTTGATGTGAGTGATGTGAGTTTTTCACTTTGTGCTCTTAGGCTCTCCACTAAACCTGAGGTTCTTTTAATCCTGTGTGTGCACTTTCACAAAATTATCCGTCAACAGAACATGTATTATTTACAATAACATCACTATGTTTGACTTTGAGTTTGATGTTCTGAAATGCTGCGTTAGTAACCGGATAAAAGTCAAACTTTTACCTTTCCCCTTCAAAGTCTTTGTAACACTTTTTCCCATTACGTCTCAGCAAAGAGGAAGCGTTCTAATTTACTGAATAGGACTGCAAATGATATCTTAGTTTGCTCTAATTCTTTGAGCCGTACTTGCAAATCCATAATTACTGTTAAAACAATGTTGCAGTCACACAGCACTAAGTGCGACAATGAAATTCATTGCTGTTCTTGTGTTTATGTTATTTAAATCTAATCTTATTCAAACAAATTAATCTGAAATGGTTCCACAGTCTTCCTGCTCTTCTTCGTTTTCTTCTCTCCCGAACACAAAAGGGTGAGTGGGAGTTGTCGCAGCATGCCACCTCTAACAGATTTTACACAATGGACCTACGCAGCAGCACTGCACCTCTTGCAATCTGTAATGAATGCTCTCATGAATAATTTGTTCACATATATTTCAATGCAGGCGGGGGAATTGACACAGCTTTGTTGATGAAGGGTAATGGCTGCTCCCTTTAAGTAGGTGTAATGATGTGTGGTGGAAGAATAAAAAACAAAAAGAAAAAAAACAGGTAATGATGAGACGCGTACGTTCTGTGGTGATCAGCCGTCACCGCCCATATGTAGTGGGTGTATTGTATGAAATTTTGACTGCGATGAGTGTCGCAGGGAATCAGTACTGAACGCTCCATCACGAATATTCTGACGATTGTGTTATTTAAAGACGACGCTGAAAAGCTCACAAATGAGGACTGTGTTCCTGGCCACGCTTCATGTTCCCATTGATTTCCATTTAAATGTACCCGTGTCTTACATAGGTTGTATTAATCAGCCAGCAGCTGTTTTACACTGTGCAGCAACTCAATGGTGTTCAATGGCAACACTTTTACGGCTGCTCAGTAGTAGCAATCAATGTGTGTGACGCCATCGCTACGTCACAACCTTCTTAAAGTAGTTTATCTTAAAAACGGCTTCCAATAAAGCTTACTGATTAACACAACTCTGGCATACTGCGTTTAGATTTATGCTAAAAGACATATTGAGATAAATCAATGACAGGTTGTATTTGTTTGCTTAAAAGCAAGCGTCAATATTCTTGCAGGTCACTTTATTCTCCAACCCAGATCGTAAAGAGACATGCTGCCATGCTGCACTTATCGAATGTAACCGTTAACCTACTTTTCTCCAAGTCCTTTGGATTTAAAGCTGCTTCCTGTTGCTGCAGGGATTTGCACATCCGTTGTGATTGGTTCCCACTAATAATAATGCATGAAATTATCTTACAGGCAGGATACAGTTGTGTTCCCGCCAGATGTGTCGTTCAGCTTGACATAACGGCTACATTGTCAATAGTGATCATGATCAACTGCATCTAGAAGTTTGTCTTTGCCAGACTAAAATGAATTTGCCTGAGAGCAAAGTGTCAGACCTTTGCCAAGGTGTAGAGAAAGATCAAGCTGTCATCCTAAAATAAAGAGAACATCTAAAATGTTTGGGAACAACCCAGGAAGCACCAAGCTCCATGAAATGAAAACCACTGTGTCCTTGTCCACAACAAAACGAGTTTTCAACTGCTGACATGGACATGAATAAAAAAAGCTTGTAGGAGTCAAAGTGAGCCTTTCAAACTAAAGATCACTATTACAACTGTCAAGCATGGTGTTGGTGTAGTGATCACCTCCAATGAACAGCAAGATGGTTGAGACTGGGAAACCTTTCGATGTCCAAACAACACAATAATAAAAACAACACATAAAACAATGGTTTTGGAAAAGATAAAATAGGCCAGCCTGGCATTAGAGTTGTTGTTTCGGCAGTGAAAATTGAAAGAGCGGGAATCTGCATGAGTAGTTTTGTTCGAGAGTCTGTTCCTGTGGTTTCAATCGTGCTTTAACTAATACTCTAAATTATGCCCACTAAATAGGCCTGAATCCTCTAAAGAGCAAAAATTAGCACATTAGATTCAAACCTGGAGCAACATGACAACCAAAAAAAGGATAATTAACCACTATCAACAGTTCTTAACTAAAAAGGTAAACTGTATTAACAGAAAAATAAGAAAAATCAGTAAGACTGAGTGAGACTCTCTTAGTTTTTGGCAGGTGCACACTCGGGGGAAATACCCGAAGCTATGAGGAGCTCCTGTTCAGAGAGCGAGAAATATGGCAAGGAAGAGAGCAAAGGGAAACAAAGTCATTATAAAGTAATTATCAGACCTAGCAGTGTAATTACGAAACCAGGCTTCAGGCACATCGAAGTCACTTACTCCGCTCTGCAATCAGCAATACGGGAACAACAACATCACCAAGTATGGAGTGCCAAAGTAAAAAAAATAAAATAAAATAAATCCAGTACAGCTATGAGTGTCATGAGTAAAACACACAGTGAAAACAAAGACCAGTCTGCAAACTCTGGTGGCTGCTTGCTGATTTTCATTTGTAAAGGAAAAACCACAGGCTTGCTGGCTGGTTTGGTAATGGATCGAAAGTGAGGGCAGAATCAATATGGCCGCCCCCACTTTGGGCTAAAAAACCTTTACCGGGAAGGAGCAACCCCACCACGGGTGGCCTGACAAACTCCCATCAGACACTGGGAATCTTTCCAGGCAGCGAGAGCAAAAACTGAAATAAATGCCCCGCAAAGCGATGACAAGGTGTGTGTTTATTCTTCTCTGAAAAATCAGAATCTGTAAACACTTGTTCAAACAACATCTTGATGGAGATTGTTTCTCGTCAGCAATGGAAAACAAATTCGGCGGTGCTTGAAGCGAAGCTCAATCAAAACCTCCAACAGATTCAATTAGGAGAGACTTGCAAATTTATTGTCACGTTTAATCTTTTGTTAACTCAGCAGCAGAGACCATGAGATGCAGTGGTGTACTTAAGTACAATTTTCGTGTATCTGTAATTTACTGAAGTAGATGTAATAATGGATACTTTCTACTTTTACTCCACTACATTTTACAGTAAGTATCGGTACTTTCTACTTCACTACATTTCTACAGAAGTGTAGTGTTACTAGTTACATCCTGTTTGCATTGCACTGTTTGTCTGTTAAAATGTGAAGTTTAGGGACTTAAGGTGGCGTCGTAAAATCCAAGCAATAACGTGACTTGCGTGTCTGTTGTCACCCATCACCTCCACCTTTACTGGCACGCAGCTCCAGGGAGAAGAAGTGTCTAATCCTTAGTAATATAATAGCGCTGCATAAATCACAAGATATAGCGACATGTAAAATAAGCATGTCCTCCCCCTCCCACCTTCTTTCCATCCCCTTTTTGTTGGATTTCTTTAAAAATAAATGCCACTAGTGGCAAAAAAAGTTAAGTTTATGCTATGTTAGGATGGGAGACAAGATGTGTCCATCCCTGAAATTATGATGCATAGAATCACATATCAAAGTCTAAACTATGATACAGAGAGTAGGCATAATAAAAACATGCTTTATCTGTGGCATTGTTCATTAAAATGGCACATTTCTAATGTATTAAAATTAAATAGATCTGTTCACTTAATGATATTGTATTAGGGATTAGGTAATGCATTCAGCAAGTACTTTTACTTTTAATACTTAAGTATTTTTAAAAGCCAGTACTTTTTTACTTTTACTTAAGTAAATTTTTTGAGTACTTTCTCCATCACTGATGAGATGGCATGGAGGGAAGGTGTTTCCCTTATGAGCTTTGCTCAAATAGCTTTGGGTGGACACTGTGTCTTGTTGGTGTTTTAAATGCATTAAATAAAAACATAAAAAAATGGACACTGTCTCATTGAGGAGAGTGAATTTAAATTCATACCAGTTTCAATATGTTCATTCATTAAAAAAAAAAATCAAAATAACATTTTGTTCCTACATCAGAGCTGAACTGTGACAATCTTGAAAAAAATACACTGAGGTTTGTGGTTGTAATGTGAAAAACTGAAATAAATACTTTAGTGAAAGCAGGGTGATGTTTTTTTTTATTATCTTGAAATCATAACAGATTTACGTGCTGATATTGTGAATGCTGTGAGAAAATAGAAAGAGGCTTCAGATTTAGAAAAATATATTCTCCAATTCAAGTTTCTGGTATTTTAAGGGTGTAATAATTTAAAGCAGCAGAGCCTTCAAACCGGCTATCGCGATAGAAAATTGGGGATGCACATGAAGACGTGCAGAAGTACAAACTCTGTAAGAAGAAAAGAAAATTTAAAAAAATCCCTGTTGCCTCTCATTTAACCCGGCCGTCTCTCTACAGTCCTTGAAGCAAACTGGGGAAAAAAACAGAGTGAAAGCAGGAGAACTCGGGGAAACTCAAAATCCTTCAGCTGGAAGAATTTTTGTCAAAAAATTAATAAAAAATAATAAAGGCTTATTGGGAACTAATTTAGGAAAAGCATCCGCTTCCACTATTGTAAAAATGTGCTAAACAATAAATTGATACCTTTATGTTATATAGCAATGATTAAAACCTCTAGCCTTACAACAGTGCAGCTTTATAGATGAGATACGTTTATGTTTCACTGTGTGTTATTTTACATTATAGTTCTGAATCTTTGGAGAGAAAAAAAAAGTTGACTCCATTGAAAGTCAGCAAAGAGCAGATGGACACTTGCTCTCTGTGTAAGAGAGCAAGAAAAGCCCTCAACTGTTGATCCTCAGGCTTAGTGATGGGACTTATTTTTGCCTGGACATGGCCTGGCACTTCAGTCTAACTGCTGCTGATACCAAGGAGGATTTGGCAAATCCTGAAGGGAAAACACACTTGCAACTGAATCTATTTAGAAAGTAATGGAAAGAAAACCCTATTGTGTTTGAGGTGGCGAGATTGTGCATTGTGATGGAGAAAGGTTATACTTTTGATTTGAGATCAATCTCACCCCTTCTGTCAATTCCATATCCAAATGATGACTTAAAGGGCCAGTGCCATGTATCTTCCAGGCACATGGTGCCATTTTATAGCAAAATCAATGGCGGCAGTTATAAAAATGCAATGTATAACAACATAACTTAAAAGAGAACTGACTTAGCAATTTGACCCTTTGAAATTGAGCGTATGCGTCTTTAAGAAGCTCCTACTCTTTCTGATACTCTGCCTTTAGCACATCACAATACTCCTTCAGTCAATCCTACTTCAATCAATCCATAAATTTCAACAAATCTGCAAACAAATTAGAATTTTTTTTATTTTTTACTTAACAAAAAACGTATGCACATTTAACTTCATCAATAGTCCCAGTGGATTCACTCTTTTCACAGCGCCGCTTGTGTACCAGCATTTCCAACACGAGTTGCTCCAAAATGTTGCAAACATTCACTGACATTTTCGAAAGTCAACAAGTTTCCGTTCCTGACCCTGGCCTTTGCCTGACTTGACATTTAGGCTGCGCCTGATTGGCTGAACAGTTACCTTCCTATTCTTTTAATTAGCAGCCCTCCCCTGGTGAACAGGGTTAAGGCTTTTATGCATCTTTCATAAAGGAAATTTGCCTGTATGCGTAGCCTTCAGTAGTGAATGCGTGACACAGCCCCGCTTACTAGGATTCACGAAATATACTGTGTGCAGCAGCAGTAATAAAATCTGCTGGGGCTCATCAACGAGTTTGATTTTAATTAGATTTAGAGAAGGTGAAATGCATTCTGAGCACAATGTTTGATGATTCATAACAGGCCTAATCAAATAATAATCAACTGAGTGGGTCCCGCTTATCAGGCCTGCAGGCAAGTGGAATAAATTTGTTGTCAAGGAGCTTTCATCAGCCCATCTCTTCAATCTTACCAGAAAAGCCTTGATTGACACAGGTCTTTAATTCAGCCTGAATGCATTCGGCACCACATGAGGGTTTTTTTCTAACCTCTCCATTCATCCTCTTATCAGAAGCAGAGGTGGAACAAGATACCTGCAGGTATTTGTTTTGCCTTGCTCTACATGGGCAGATACCACTGCTCTCCAGTCTGCTGCAAATCAGATCGTCACCTTTATATGTCTGATAAAAAAAAAAGCAGCATCAGATCAACCAATCAGATCACATTTCTTGCATATTGTTTCTTGCTTTGCCTTGATAGATTGAAGAGAATCAAGAAACCCAACTTTTCTTTCAGAATTTAAGATTGAGCATAACTTGGTTTGGAGTCCAGAGAGGAACCACCAAGACACCCACAGGCGTCAGATACTTCAAACTGATTTAGTATCTATGAAAACCTGAAAAAGTCCAATCAACAAATGATTCTCTGAATCCTAATTGAGTGCAGAGTTAAAAACTTCATGGATTCAGGAAAACACAATGTTGTTTTCCTAAAGACAACAACTTGAACGCCGATAAACACAAGGATTTTACCCGGGTGTTCACCTGAACAATAAACTCGGGTTTTTGTGTGTCTTGTTACTCCTGCTGGGAGGCTGAACTCCAAAACTGCTAAACCTGACGGGGTTTTTTTTGTTTGTTTTTTTATTGTCAAGTGTGTGGCATTTAAAGAAATGACGGACAATTTTAAAATATTGTCATCTGAAACAGGCATAAGGAGACCGACGTCTTGTGGGTGCGGGATCAATCCTGAAGACTTTTTTTGACTCGGTGCAGGTGGAACTAATTACACACACAACATCTAACAACTATTGCAACAAAGTGTTATTGTTGTAATTCTGCACAAATTTTTCTATCCGTTTGCTTTCATTTCTTCTACATGACATCTATAAATGATTTCAGTGTTTGTTTCTCATCCCTCAACAGTGGTTAATGTTGTTCTTCATTAAAATGATCCACTGAGGGTGGGGTGTCTTGGTGGAATTGCCTCCCCATCATAAATTTATTTGCATTCTGGAGTCCATTAACAGACCTTTTAACCCCATCTCCAGTGATAAATTGTCAGTGACTCAACAGCAATCAAAGGGTAATTTAACACATCCTGCAGCCTCGGAGGAACAATGTGCTGACGCCAGGCAACAAAATGAAAAATCTGCCCGGCGTCATTGTGTGAGTGAACCCCGGCTGCAGAACAACAGTAGTTTGCTGAAGCAAGTATTTTTTTAGTTCCTTTTTTTAGGAATGTTGGTGGGGAGTTTGTCCATGAGTTCTTCACAACTTTTCTGCTTGCTGAATTGCTGCTGCAGGGTGATAGATAACTGAAGAATCAGAGGGAGTGATTCATTATTTCGTTTTAATGCAGTGTCAGACATTATTTACACAGACGGCAGCGTGATGTGTAGCATGGATGACCCACTCACAGCTCAGTGAACTGATAAGAGCCACTACAACGCAGGCCGCCTCGTTCCAGAGTCGACACGCGGATGCAGATTCTCCAAATCTTATTTGTTTCAAGCTTCACACTTTGAAAGTGTTATATAAGCTTCCTACAGGAGGAAGAAGGTGCTATAAAAAGCCTACCAGAATATGAATTTAGTCATATTCATATAATATATGTGAGGCCGATTTGTCAGATTAAAAATACCTTTTTTTAATTTAATTTAATTTGTTTAGGTGATCAATTGTAATTTTCCCCAAATACAAAGTTGTTACTTGAAAAATACATCAGTAGTATTGTTCTTTAGGGGTTATCTGATGTCACAGTATTTCTTTTACTTGCAAGAGTTGTCTATAGTAGGAGGGTCCGGGTCGGTCGGCATGCTTGTCGGTCATATTGGATTTAACAAAAATCATTTATTGCTTTTGCAGCTGATGGCCAGTAGTCGATAGTTTTGTAATTTTGTATTTAGGTTTGAAGTGGACAACACAAAGGAAAATGGTTTTAGATGGTCTCTCATAGATGTATGTTCTTGCTGTTAGAGAACCTTTTGAAACCTGCCAGCCGAACTCATCCTCTAACGCAGGGGTGTCAAACTCAATTTCACCGAGGGCCACGTCAGGATATTGGCCACCCTCAATGGGCCACATTGACGGTACAAATCAGGAGAGCCCAGTTCATCCTCCAGACTGCAACTTTTAGATGCATCCCTGCTAAAACACCCAGACTAAAGGTTGACCTTCCTCATTAGCAGCAACTCAGTTCTGTAGAGCTTTATAATGAGTCAAGGTGTGTTAGAGAAGGTAACACATCTAAAGTTGCAGATAGTAGCTCTGGAAAACTAGACTTGGGCAGCCCTAGTATAAATGTATGAAAATACAGTGTTAAAAATAGATTAAACAAAACCTCATATTGTTAAATAAGCTTTGCGGCATCTGGTTAGGAAGCGCATTCAAAACCTTTGGTTGAAATGGCGCGTTAAATTCAAGTCTCCGTTACAGACCAGAAAAAACCGGCGGTTTATCTTGAGGAAATAAATGACAACGCAGAAGTTAGGCTGTAACATGCGCAGTCCGCTGCTCAACCACTGCGGACGCTGCTACGCTGCTGCGAAGAATTAAAAACCGCTGGAAGTGACTCATCCAGCGGATCTAACAAATGGAGCCTTCTGGGTCCACGGTACCAGGGCAGCGGCGCTCTGGAGGAGCTGCAGACGTAGCATCTGACCGTTTTGGAGAAGCGAAACCACGCAAAAAATAAAAAAATAAAAGTCCCAGTAAAAGCCACACCGGAAAGCACACAGGGTAAAACATTGTCCATAGTCCAACTGATGAATTGGCGCAGATTTTTCTGCAGAGGAGAACCAGGAGGATGTGGTTCAGACCCCAGCGGGTGAAGCGACGCTAGTATCATCTATTTTCAAGATCAACAAAAGCATACAAATGCAAGCATTACACAAAATACAATACACTCAATATACAGTTGCATAATCTTGAGGCCCGTAGGCTAGTGACGCTGTAGACATTGGGATCGCCACCGGAGGCAGGTCATTCTTATCCGATGCCGCACCTCGGTTTGGCCCGTCGAAAGTCATCAAGGGTGCCGCGCATGTAGAGGTCGTAGGTCTTCTGTGAGCCGATTATTGTTAGCAGACAGATGTCAGATAAGTCCCGTTTCCTGAGGCCCAAACTACGCAGGCCTGATCCTGACCTGCCGAGGAGGTGGCCCTTGGCGGAGATGATGATGGGGAGATGTCTGACTTCGGTTGATGAATTGTGCCACTTCTGGATGGACTGGACCGCCTCGATGGACCCATATTTTGCGATCTTCAGGTTCCAGGTGTCCAGTAGGCGGTGCCCTGCCACAATCGAGACATCCAGGACGAGCAGGTGTCCAACGCATTCCACCAGTATGTCTGGTTTAATGAAAGTCGTGGAGGTCGGGACGATGGGCTCTGTCCATACTGTCAGGCCCTTCGCTTTGAGGAACTGGACAACCTTCCTCACAACTCTGTTGCGTCTTGCACACCTTGCATCATGTGTCCTCTCGCAGCTCTGCATGATGTGGTTCAAAGATTCCGGCTGGCGGCAGGCACCCCGGCAGGTCACATCGGCTGACCGCGAGGGGCCTCTGGTGCTGCGCACTTTAGTAGGTAGGAGGCCGCCTCGGAGCTGAAGGCCTCTAAGATGCAGTCTGGGAAAGACGTTTTCCGGGTGCTGGATCCATCCCTGGCTGGCGACGTCTATGATACTGACGACCAGATCTCTATTGTCCAGGGACAGTAGAAGTTGGGAGCTCCAGTACTCATTGATGGACGACATGGAGGTATGGTGGTCTCTTCTGGGGTAGAGGACTCTTGCATAGGTCGTAGTGAAGGCACGCTCTTGCCTTATTGCCTGAATGATGGGAGAAGCGGAGGAAAGCAGCTTGGTAAAACGCTTTGTCTGTAAGAGTGGAATCTGGAGGACCATGGAGGGAATCTCCAGTCCCCCATCTTTGATCCTAGCGTGGAAATATGCAGTCGCTGTGTCTTTAGGAAACCTCAGCCATTGGCGGGTAGCTGAGCGGACCAGGACATCCAGCTTCTTCAGAGTATTCCGGTGTGCCCGGCCTAACACCAGCTCATGGATATGCTTGGGTATTAGGTAGTTCCTCAGCAGGTCCAGGCGTTGGTACGGCTTCAGTGGGGCGCGGGTCAGCTCATGGAGCCTCGCCGAGAGCGTGGTAGTATGCTTTGGTAGTACTTGGCCTTTCCAAGAAAAGTTCAGGCCAAGGTACGTGACCTCATCCTGCGGGCCGAGGGGATGGATGGAGCCCTCAGACGTTCTGTATTGATGCAGGAGGAGGACCAGACACTTCTTTCTTCCATCTTTGGCGATGGTGAGGCCGTGACACTTGGACGGATTGATGGACATGCCAGCGTCATGGAGTGCCGAAAGTAGATGGTCCAATTTCTCCTGGACGTTCCGCCAGGAGGATTAGGTCGTCAGCGTAGGCGATGGATCCAACGCGGGCGGAAGCCAGGTCAAATCCCACATCAGGGAGGGCTCTCCTTAAGATGTCATCCACTGCCATGATGAATAGGATTGGAGACAGGGGGTCACCCTGCCTCACACCTCGGCCGCAGAGAGAGTCGTGGGTCCCCAGACGAATCTTGGATGTGCTGTAGAGGTTTCGAAGATATCCCAGAAGAGGTGATGGAAGGCCAACCTTCGACGCTACTCTGAGCAGAGTTACGTGGGAGATGGAGTCGAAGGCCTTTGAGACGTCCAGGAACAACATGGAGACAGGCTTGACGTCCATGTGGACCTTGCGCAGGATGATGTGAAGCAATGTGGAAGCGTCCAGGACCCCATCTCGCTGGAGGAAGGCCAGTTGGATGTCGGAGAATGCTAGTGAGCTGAGAAGACGGTGAGCCAGCACTTTGTGGAGTGCACGGAGGATGATGGAGCCTACTGAGATAGGGCGGAAATCCGTGGGGCCCGATGGTTCGTCCCGCTTAGGGATGTACGTTATTCGGGACGTGGTTATGTGCTGCGGTGCCGCTTCACAAAGCAGCAGAAGATTGAAGTATGCTGCCAGTGATGGACCATCCCATGACAGCAGTTCCGACGCAGAAAGGCGGTCCAGGCCTACTGCGGAGGACTTCATGGAGGTTAGGGCGGCGTGAACTTCAGGTGTAGTAACCGGCAGCAACAACGTCCAGTCGGAGGGCCCTGGGTCATCAGCCGGCGTTGGATCCTCATGCGACGGTTGTTGAAAGATCTTCGACCAGTAGGCGTCGAGCTCGTCAGCTGCAGTGGACCGATCTTTGTCTGCCTGTCGCCAGGAACCAGACATGATACAAGAGGCTGCGTCCTTGCGTTGCATCTTGTAGAGCCGTTGGATGGCGGCATAGTTGGCTCGCCGAATCTGGCGCGTTGATAGCCCCTCGGCAGTCCTCTGGCGCTTGGCTGATTGTCGCCAACGATGTGGTAGGAACCTCTTGGCATGGTCCTCTAGACGAGCTCGGGCCTGGATGGTGGATATCAACCCCGAGCGAAGCTCCTCAGTAAGGGAGAGTAGCTCCTCGGCCCCGAGCTTTGGCTCCCGCAGGTTGGAGATGATGTCGTGGAACATCGTGGTCTTCCATTGGTGGAGGTCATCGGAGTGGCTGGTCACTGGCGGGGAATCCGTTGGCTGTGGGTCAGTTGGTGGTGTCGACGATGGAAGCCAGTGGAGAAACTGAAGCCGCTTCTTAATGGCCTCAGCAGAACATCCCGGAAAGTGCGATGACACGGCAGCGTAGAGTTCTTTCTTCATGTTCACTGAAGGCCAGATGTCATCGGTGATGCGAAGGAGGGCTTCATCTTCTCCGGAGGACCAGGGGCCACGTCGCTTTGGCAGAGTGGCCAGGCGTGCGTCATTGACCTCCGTTGGATGGCGATGGTGCTTATGCATGGCTAGCCCACGCTTCGTGGCAAAGGATAGGCCACAGAAGCACGTCACCTCATCAGACGTCGAAGGGTCGGGGGGTGCGGTACCGGATACCGCCGCCGTTGCGTCGCTGCTGTCATCCCGGGATCCAGAGGGACGGGATGTTGAAAACTTTAGTGTTTTAGGAACCAGCAGAGAAACCCTCGTAGAGTGGTTGGCACTACGAGGGGTGGCCCGGATCTTAGTTCAGACAGGGGGTCACCCCATCCTATCCAGCGGTCGCCACGAGGAGGCGCCCGGGCCGTGTAACTACTATCCTGGGCCATTCCCAACGTCGGTGAACCCCTTCAAGGCGAGGTTCTGACATATGGGCCCAGAGAGTCATAGTTACGACCGCCGCCATTTCCAAGCACCCTATCTGGAGGTTCCAAGTGAACGTTCCAGGGTGTGGGCGGTTGACACCCTCACATAACTAGTATGTGAGTGCGATCCCGGAGGTTGGTCTGGGTACGCCCTGAGGCCGATACCCTGCCGGTGACGCCCAGAAGGCAACCGCGCACCTTGCACAACTGGGTATACAAGGGAGAGCCGCAGAACGCGGGTCCACAGGTGACTCTATTTCGAGGGGTTAACGTCGCTCGTCGACGAAGCGACGCTAATTTAAGTGAAGTCGCTTAATATATTATAAGTTATCGGGGCCTTAGTGATTTTTGTCACTACGGATAAAAATGTAGATACATTTATCTGCTTAATTTGTGATGGGATCTGGATTCACGGTGAATAT
>CAEGAF010025796.1:0-68203 GCA_903067075.1 Micropoecilia bifurca | reverse complement strand
CGCCATGGAGCTTCCGGTATGTTTTATTTACGTCTTGGGTGTTTATAAATTTAAATTTAAAGGACTCCAAGGTATTTTCGGTTTATTCCAAAAACAAAAAAAAAAAAAAAAAAAAAAAAAAAGCCTTCCTCTATTATTCTCCGAAGTCAGCTATGATCCAGCCAAGTTTTATTTAAAACGATGACAAGATGCAAGTGGAAGTGGAAATGGATACTTTTCTATGTTTGTGAAATTAAGCGTCTTTGAAAACTAAAGGCGCAAATTAAACTTTTGATCCACAATGGTTGTGACAGTGGACAACTATTCATCTTTCTTTTATCTGCATAGGTACTGTATTGGGGTGTTTAAAAATGACAAAAGACGGTATTGATATTTATTGTCTTGTTTTGAAACAGCAATTGTTTGACACTGGACCTCAAATCATGCCCAAATAAATTTTAAGAAACACTTTTAGACGTTGCAATAAAGGTTCTGCGGCATTTTATCTTAATCACTGAAACTTTTTTTTTTCTTGTTTTGATGCAAACTAGACCTTGCCTAGGATAATTAAACATGTTATATGGTGTGAAATCACTTGACATTGATATATTATAGCTATTTACAAACATTACCCAACCAACTATTTGTTGTTTTAAAATTTTCTTCAATCAAACGTGATTTTGTTGGACCAAAACTCTAACACCTCATTAAAAAACAAAAAAAACAAAAAACAAAAAGAAACTGTTAAAGTGAAGAAAGCCTTTGATAACTGCTCTTTCGTTTGAATAAAAATGCTGGTGTTTTGAAAACACAACATTGATAAACAATTCATTATTATGTTTTTGTATTGGGTGAAAATTGCAATTATTTTTCTTTTTATGAGAGCAATCAACACAAATCTCTAGCTCTGACGTTTGAACCCGGCTGGTACTGCAATCTTTCTAGAAAATTCTGTGTTTTTCAGTAAAGATTATTCTTTGAAGTTTCACCTTCATTGTCACAAAACAGCTTTTTTATCTTTGTTTGACTGGTTCAGTTCTTTGTTCCAGTTTATTTTTGTTTTGTAAAGCTGATGTTCACTAAATGACAAAAAAAAAGGATCAAATATCAAATGTTGAGGATGATAGTTAAGTGATTTGGAGTTTATTAGAGGAAAGTAATGATGAGATTTACTAAGCGTCGTCATGGCTGACCCGAAGATGATGAGAGCGACAAATATGCTGAAGATGCTGAAGACCTTGATAATTTGATAACTGACATAGCTTAAAGACAAAACAAGAACTGTCAGGATACTAAAACATTTCTTTGTGTACTGATTGATTGTTTTACATGTTTGTGCATCAGTGGGTTTACTGCTATGTAGACAATTTGAACAAAAGTTAGTTGTTAAAATACACAGTTAAACAGGCAGCGAGGTATAATATTGACCATGTTTTCCTCGCATATTATGTTTGGGTTTTAAATTATTCAAAAAGTATTTTAAACAACTGAACAATGGGAAAAATCCTCAGTCAGGTTATCGTTCAATTTGTGCATAAAAGAGTGAAAAGGCTTTTCTTCAAGAGACCGAAGAGAATTTAGTTGTCGTTTTAAGCCTTTAAACTTAAGATTTAAAGGCTTTGTAATGTGTATTTATTTGTGGCTTCATTGCGGTTAGTTTTGCATGATTCATTCATTTTGTGCCTCTAAGCCCAGCCACGCTCCACAAGCCTTCAAATATGATTTTCTACTTCTGAAAAGTGTTTGTTTTTCTACGTCTGACATATTATTAACAAGATTTCAGATGAGTGCATAACATTTAAAGTGACATTGCATTTTATTTTTGATTTATTCAAACCAAACAGTTTTTTTTCTTTTGTCCACTCCTTCCCTCACATCAATTTCAACAAATGGTTGCCATTCCCAAAGACTCCAAATATAGTCATGGGGCCACATTAAAAAGTAAACAGCCTTGTCCTGCCACGTGGCATTAACACCACACTTAGAAAATCCATTCATGTTTCAGAATTGGTTCCACATGTTGCCACCGATGCCGTAACTTTGAAGGCTGCCAGACTGAAGACTGGCATGTCTTTTGATGCGTGCTGTAAATATGTATGTACAGCACGCATCATTGTGTCTTTGTCTCAGGTTCGGTGTCAGAGTGAAGAATTACAAACGGTATGTGAGTGATGGGCGGTTTTGTTGTGAGGAGGTGGGAGACACAGGGCTTAAGGGATGAGCCGGGACTGAGAAAAGAGGCGGGGGTGGGGACGGGGGTCGCTGGTTTCATGTTGGCTCAGAAACCTTGCTGCACTGTTAGTATTCATCCTAATCTGCGTGTGTGCGTGCGTGCGTGTGCATACATGTGTACGCGTGTTCATGCGTCTGCACGGGATCACGCCTTCGTCTCCTCAGCAGCCAGTCCCTTGATTCATTGAGCTCCTTCGCTGTCATGGATGTGATGGGATTACATTATCACATGCATTTAGCCAGGCAGATGATGTGAATCCATGTAACATGCAAAGTAGAAATGAAATTTGGTAAGGGAGATGGGACCTACTGTGAACACGCACTGTCTGGGAGACTTGCCCTATGGTTCCACTTCCACTGGAATATTATGTTTGATAAATTCTGTCCAAGAGAAATAATTAAAACTACTTAACAGATGGCTTTGGGAAAAAAAAAAAAAAAAAACATGTTTCTAATTCTGCCACACTTCAGAAGTCCAGCAGTTGAACCATGTACAATCAGATTAACCCCAATGAATGCGACTATAGAAAGTTCTGTATCCTCAGCTGTGCAGCCTTGGGAGGGCCCCTCCGTTCTGGTTATGAATGTTTATTAATGCTTCCTTGGCCCCGTCACAAAGGCCATAAATCCTTTGAAGGTTGTTGTGGTGAATTTCTACCTTTAGGCTCCACTTTTTTTGAAAAGTAACAACAGATTTGCTGTCTTTGTGTTTTAGTCACATGCAGAATATCATAAAAATAATCATAATGTGATATTTTTGTATTTTGTCACAATAGACACACAAACATAGATGCATTTTATTGGAATGTGGGTTGGGGGGAATATGTTTTTCTAATATAGAATTAAAAATATGAAATGTGGGATTCATCTACTCTCTGCCCACTTTACTAAAATACTGCCAAATAAAATCCGGTGCAACCAATTGCCTTTAAGAGTCACTTAAGTCTTTCTGTCACTCATGGAAAAAAGGTTCATGCTCAATTGAAACAATTGAAACAGAAGGCAGAGAGTTTATATGGTGACTGATAATGAGGTGGATAAGGTCAAAGCATATTCATTTATGCCCCTGCCAAAGTTCAAAATTGATATTTTCTTCCAATAAAACCCCCCTGAACTTTACGGTTGCTGTTTGCACATGTTCTCCATGCAGTCATACTGAATTTGAACTATGTTGCAGGAAAGTAATAGGCATAAATTTCAGTTAATAGTAGTATAAACTTGCAACAAAGAGGCATATTTGTGAAATGCTACTGTCAACAGATTTTGGCAGCTGAATACAAATGCACACCATAGTTTAAAAAATGTCATTGTTTTTCTTACACCTGACAATTACGTACCGCTTCATATTGTGTGTTTTTTTAATCATAGATTCACTACAAAATATGTAGAAGTCTAGTATTACAAAGTGTCAAGGTTTGAAAAAGTTCATTGGGTATGAATACTTGTGTAAAGCGTTACACAGAGTCAGACAGACAAACACGCAGACACACTTCAGCACCTAGCAAGTTTCCCCCCTAGTGGGTCTGGGAGATTTATGGGGAGAAGCTGGGGCTCGTCAAGTACCGTTTCCCCCTCTGGGGGGTTGTCACAGCTATATTTGTATGCTGAGGATCTTCCCTATGGAATAAAAAAAAAGCCCAGTAGAGCAAAAGGATTTGCACATCTAAAACTTGGTGTCTCCCCATAAAATCAGAAGAGCAATGTCTCTTAGTAGGAATCTTTAGGGAGGAGGATGATTGTGACCTTCTATATTTATTTCACCGTGGCTAATTAAAATTTATTAGGTTGATACTTAGCACTTTCTTCTCTGTCATGTTTTTGTACTGTTCACTGGAGACTTGAAAGATAGCGAGGGGAATGTGCCTTTGCATACACGGCGCCGTCTCTCAGCAGATTATATTGTTTTGTTACGAGAGCCAGGGTTCGGTCCCGTTACGTGAGTTGGAGGCGGCAGATGTTCTTTGGAGGATCCTCTTTTTCTCTCTCTTTTTTTTTTCTTTTTTTTCCCCCCGCTGCTTGTCTTCGTTTTGAACCGCTCAGAAATCCCACGTTTGTCACTGAAACTGGAAGTGCTCGCTTTTAATGCAGTCGAGGGAGAGAGTGTTTGAAACGCTGTCTGACAGGTGTGCCTGAAGAAGCAGATAATGTGTTTCGGGGAGGATGTTCAAGCTGTCCTCTCCCTCTGTTCTGGGCCTGAATGAGAGCTTCTGGTATATGACAGAAAGATGCCTCTGAATGACATTGTTTGCACACAATTTGAAAATGTAGATATGAGTTTTTCCAAAGTCATTACAATGACTAATAACATTACCTGACGTTTCTCATACAATGTATTTCTAAATTCTTATCCAGATTAAGTTACCTCTATTAGCTTTCAGGTGTAAGTAATACTGAGAGTGGATATTATGACAGCGACCGACCATGATCGTTTGACTACCATCGACTAAACCTATCGAGTAACCAGATGGTAGACAGGCCCTTCTTGTTGCTTGATTTGATTGGTCAGGGGTTAATGGGTTGGGCGCCGGGAGAAAAAGTATGTTGTGGATAAGATGTCACCGTCTGTCTGGGACATCTTTATCTCATTTTATGTTTGCATGTTCTCCAAGCAGCACAAGGCCTATCTCAGGCTCCAAAAAAACAGAGTTATCCACCATAAAGTATGCATTTTATTGAAACCTCTCAAACAAACGTAGGACATGAACATAAAAAAGAATCCAGGTACCTGTTGCTGATATTCTGGTTATAGAATCGAGATTTTAATCACCGTGTACATTCGGAAGACAAGAGTAATTAATGTGGATATATATTTACATTCCCATTCTCCTTGCAGATTAAAGCACAAAATGAAACGTTACTGTAAATTAAGTTGTAGAAAAATCGAGATATGCAGGCTGTGCTCTCACATCAACACTGCTGCTTAAGAAGTTAAAGTTGGATGTATTAATTAAAGGCACATCCTAGACAGAATATATTGTGTTATACAGCAGTTGTGCTAATCCTGATTTAAAATGTAGCCGATACAAGGTATTATTTTGTGAAAGTGACATGATGTTTGTTTTACTAGTTAGCTCAGTCTATTAGAAGCAGCCCTTAAGATGTCACAGATGTCGTATAGAAAGAGCTAACTCTATTTTTTGGCTAAATTAGATGCATCTGTTTAGCCAAATCTGTGTTTTAGACATGTAATAGATTGATTTTTGTGAACCAAATTTGGGTTGATTTCTGTGGGGTTGAGAGGTAATATTTTTCACTGTTCCCCGAATACAAAGTAAAAAGCTAATAGCTTTTAATTATTGTATTAGTAGGTGAAGCAGAGCAAGGTTTTCATTCCGTCATGTATTCTAAATGGTTGTTAACACATACTATTTGTACAAAGCAATCCTAGATGTAATCATTAGTTTCTGTGTTTTTCTTGGAAATGTGGACTGCTATTACCTCTGAGACTTCTAAAAGGTTGCCAGGATTTCCATACCCAGCACTTTCCTAAACAGAGAGGTTAAAAGCTTAAAAGATTAAAACACAGCAACACAGCTGTAGCACATTCAGCCTTAGTGTTATCTGCTAAAGCTTTGCCAACTTACTTGCACTTTGCATAAAGCATCATAAGGGCAGGTATAACTTGACATCCAGTGGCATACAGTGCCTTTTCTGTAAGGACACATAATGGCAAAGGAGAGAAATGACGACCAGCTACCACACTGAAACCAGCTTACTTTGAGGTGACTTTGCTTCACCTTCACAGCTTCAGAGCGTGGTTGACCAAGTCGCACTTTGACCTGTCAAGTCATAGGTCAGAGTCAGTCAAACTGGTAATTGTACAATAAGTCACTAGCTGATTTCTCTGTGCCTCTTGACAAGGGATGTGAGTTCAGCAGTCAGTTTAAATAGTTAAAACTGAATAGCAAAGAAGACTTTATTATCTGTACATTAAGAAAGTTGTCTCTTTTTCCAGTTTGAACTATTAACGGTAAAAAGACAAACTTGTAGATTTAAGCTTTTTTTAGTGTTAAAGGCCAAATCTTTGAAGGTTGTGAACACTTTAAACTGAGCTTGGACTTTCATCTGCAGGTAAAGCTGCTCTGATAGGCTCAAAGTTTGTGTGTCCTCTGGTGTTTATTTTATTTTTATAATTTTTTGCAGAGATGGAGCCATGGATTTTCAGGTTCAAAGCAGAGGGCACGGTGGATTATTCACAGCTGACCTTCGACCCTGGCCAGAATGAACTGATCGTTGGTGCCAGGTAACTGGCATCTATTATTGTTTTTTCTTAATTCTCTCTTTTACTTCCACATGGCTCCCTCTTTCTATATTTCTTTTCTTGCCTTTTATTTGATTGTGCCTTGCTTCATTTCTCGGTGTTTGCTGCAGCATTGCATGAGTAATGATCAGTTTCTGTATACATCCCTTCAGAGGCCAAAGAAAAATTGCTTCGGAGGATGAACTTCATTGTCTTCTTGAAGCTTAGCCAGATGTGTCTCAGTTGGTGTGTGTGGCTGCACTTATTGCTTATGTTATGGGGGCTCAACACTTTCCATTATGTGTTTACCTTTGCAGGAAAATAGACTGTAAAACTGAATGAGTAATACCACATTCATTCAATGTGACCCATTAAACTGAGGGTAAAAAGTTGGTTTGGGGTTTTAGTTTAAAGTTTTAGATAAACCAAGAGGGAGTGTAGTTGATCTGCATTTTCCTTTTGCAATGTATCTGCCACTTAATGCAGTATTTCTCTGCATTTACGTTTGTTATAAAAGGAAGATTTGACAGTTGCATTTGAATATAGATCAGTTCAATCTGTAAAGCTGTACCCGAGTGCTTTTAAAAGGCTCTTTGCAAACATGTTATAGCATACTTGTTTCCTTTGACAAATTAGCCTGTTCTGTTTCTACATTCTCACAGTACTCAAAGGGGGAAAAAAAAAAGAAAAGGTGAAAGACAATAGATGTGATGAAATTCTCTGTGTCACCTCGACAGCTGCTAAGTGTCTAACTGTAGCGGGTAATGCGCCAAGATTGATGGCAGCAGGCTGGGTTCAAAGTATGGGAGATAATGGGAAAAAGTGGGATCGATGTAAATATCAATATAGTAAAACGGGGGGCCAAGGCCACATACAGACCTTTTCTGATAGCTGCTCCTCGGGAGATTGATGGATCTTTGCAAAACTATTTTATATGTACGCTATGTGTGCGTGCTTGCAAGTGTATTCTCTGAAAATAGATAATTGATTTACAAAAAGCAATGATTGCTCCCATTACATATGAGCACATTTTCCCAATCACTTTTTAAACTCAGAAGAAGAAGAAAAAAAGTTGTGTTCTATTAGGTGTCCCTAGCAATCGTATTACCATCCTTTCAGCACAAATACGATTTGGCATGCAGTTTTTGTTTCAGCCTTTAAACTGTTGTTCCGTGCTCAAAACACAAAGTAGTACTAAACACTTGCCAGAAACAGAAGGCGAATACTGTCTTATAAACTCTCTCATTGCTCATTTGTTTTTTTTTTTTGTTTGTTTTTTTGAAGGAGTGGAGGGGTTGGAATTTTTACAGCTATAAAATCCTCACTATTTTCAATGAATTGTGAATTTCAGTCAGCAGTTATTTCAGAATGCCTCACTTAAACATGGCATTACACTAAAAATGTCTCTGCAGTAAAACCCCTTAACTAAACTAGAAAATAAATGACCTGGGCTTTCATATTGACACTTGTAAATTGATATTAGTATGTTAGAAACACAAGGTTATCGGACCTCTAGAACATCTTTGTGCTACTAATGAGGAAGAAACAGGCTAACTGCAGATAAATGATGCCACAAGACGTACCAAAGATACACCATCAAGAAAATGACCTTTTCTTTCAATAACAAATAAACATCTACAATTACTTACTTGTTTCTACAGAAATCACCTCTTCAGGCTCAACCTTGAAGACTTGACATTGATCCAGGTGAGTCGTAATTCTCTTCTTCTCTGTGACTCCACCGCCTGACTCGCACAGTTTTTCCAGTGAATTTGTTCTTGCTGCCTCTGCTCATTTCGCTCCCGTGGCAAAACAAAAACCCCATCTGCTTTTGACAAACATTTGTTGATAGTTGCACTACGCTGCCAGCTTCCACAACTTCAGGATGTCACGGTGAAATGAGTTAGAGTTTCACACGTCACAACAACTTCACGGAATGCAAGAGTGCCATTGCATGTGGCTGTCACAGCCTTGTGTTGAGACACAAAGGAAGGGGAAGTGCTAGAAATATTTTCTTTGTCTAAATCTATATTTTAACATGCTTGTATAAAATTATAGTACTGCGAAAAAACGTGTTTTTGCTTTTTAATCATCAATAGTCAAAGATAGTGCTGGTACTGTGATGGTCTGGGGCTGCTTTGTTGCTTCAGGACTTGGACAACTTTTTGGAATTAATAAAATCGTAACTTTTCAATGCTGCCAGATGATCCTAAAGATTGTTCAGCCAACAGTTTGTGACTTTAGGTTTCAGCAGATTTTAAGCAACAAGACAGTAATTTAAGGCAGAGCAGCAAGTTCACCTTAGAAAATGAAATTAAGTCGTTATCTAGTGGCCTAGTCAAAGGTGGGCGTAGCATGCTGTTGTAGGATCTAAATAAGGCTCTTCAAACTTAAAAAAAATTCTCAAAAGTTATGTAAAGTACTTATCGTAGTATTTCACATCACTAAAATGAGTGATGTAAAAATAGTTATTAGGTCTGAGGTACTACCTTTCACCTAGATCCAGATTGGTTTATATAGAACTCATCCCTTTCCTCCATTAATTTAGATTCTATTTTATTTTCACTCGGATCCTTGTGTGAACAAAAAAGGTTCTATGATCTGAAACATGAGTTGTTCTTTCATAACTACAATGTGAAGTAATTTAATTTAATTTGAAATGTAATTTATGTTCCCATATCTATGGTTCATGCATGTATATTCATCTGTCCTCTCTAAATATATTCATTCGGTATCTTTTGTCCTCTTCACTTTGTCTTTTAGACTATTTAAATCACACACGCTAAGCTGAGTCTTTTGCAGCCCACTCTTACCTTACCATCACTGACATGATGATCACCTAATTCCAGGTAGCAACATCAAGACTTTTGTGGATCTTAGACCAGAATTTATATTTGCCAATTTGAAAATTGAAGAGAAGATTGGGGTCAGACAAAAGGGGGAAGGAAAGTATCATCACTAAAGTGAAGGAGTTTAAAAAATGTAGACAGAGGCCTGTTGATGTAAAGATGATTGGAAGGGGAAAATGAGAAAATGAGCTTGACAAAATAAGAAGGAAGAAAGATTCTGTTGGGCAGAAAGGCATTTAAGGGGTGAGCTGGGGCTGCTTTGTTAGAAAAAGAAGTGAGAGAGTGCGATGAAAGCAAGGAAGCCCCCCAACAGAGAGACAAGGATTCATGCAGAGTCTGCCTTTTGTGGTCTCTTGCTGGGACACAGATGCTTTTTAAAGATGTTCTATCCCATCCAAACTCATAATCCTTCTTCCTCCTCTGTTTCATCCCGCGCTTGGCTGGTGCTGAAGAATGAGCGAAGGGATTCCACTGAGCCTATCACCCCTTCACCACCAAGATCCATTCCCCGTAAAAGAATGGGACCTGGTAATCTCTGCCAGTGCCTGGGGCAAATTAAGGATGACCTGTGCATAAAGTCCCTGGTTTGCATTTGATTGGAGGTGAACTATAGAGTCAAGGGGAAGTCTTAAGTTCAACTACTGAAATTTGCAGAGAATAAGTGGTTCTTTTCCATACATCTCTCCTAAAGTCTTTTTTTCTTCCCTTCCCTTTATGCTATTCTGATGTAAAAGACAGATTAATTGCACAGAGACCTAGTTGCCTCATTCCAATTGTTGCTTGGCATGAAAGACTTAAATGAATTTCCCCTTTGATATTGTTGCTTTGCCCACATCACGTGAATCATCAATTGATCAAATAGATTTATGAGGGACTGTGGTTCAGAGACTGAAAGAGGCAGCACAGAAAGTTTAACACAAGTAGTTGCCAGATGTTCATTTCAATTGCACCAGAATTCAAATGAGTCGCAAGACATTCAGTTTTCTCTTTCCTGATGAGTGTAGAATACAAATAACAGCCCTAGCTTACCTCGCAACATCTGGACCACCTCTGAAGGACTCTGGACGCTGCAATCGGAAGGCAACTTCACTTCCACGTTCTGTCCGAGCGTCCAGACAAAAAGTAATAGTCAGGAGGTACAGCATCATTTTATAATAAAGTTGCTAAGCTTTCAGCTCACTGATAAACTGATTGTAGGTCGGCATCTTTGTTGTGGCTGAGATGCTAACCGACCAATAAGCAGAAGTTGAAGCCTTCAGACACAGTTCTTCATCTTTTGCATAGTGAGGCAGAAATGTATATGGTAAAGAGGAGACAGAAAAATGTAAAAAGAACGAATGGAATAAATAAATTAGAATAAATTAACAAACTAATTAATTAAAGAGACCCAAATGCACCAATAAGTAAGAGGAAAATCAAAAGGATATACTTTTAAAAACCGTAAAATTAAATGTATGTGCTTGGAAAAAAAATTGGAATTAAGCTGAAAAAATAAAAATGTATGTCAACTAAATCATAAAGCATGAAGTAAAATTCTTCTTTTTAAAATCAATTGCTACCTTTTAATCACATTGATTTATTAAGCCATTTATATTTCTGCTCGTGCTTCGACTCTTGTGTACATCAGTGCGATCAATGGGATATTTGGTATTACTGTGAGATACAGAAATAGATTGGCCCCTTTTTTTCTTTTTCTGGTATCTGGGTCCTGCACCATATACCTTGTGAAGTGTACTAGCAACAGTGGCAGCAAAACATCCCCACAGCTGAATGTTACAACTTAAAATTTAATAGGATTTTCTTAGGTTTGAAAATATCATCTTGACTCCAATAAACATCCCGCTGGCTATAAAACCTGTATGCAGACAGCTTGGGTTTGTTTGTAGGGCTATCTGTACACACAGATCTTCTTGACTTGTCACTCTGGGACTATGTAAAATTCAGTTAAATTTGACAGGTTCCAGTCTTGCTATATAGCATATAATTAATGCTATATCAGAGCAGCTTGTTCGCTAGTACTGTTGCTTTACCAATGCTCCTACCCAATTGGTACGAATCTGTAATGCTCCTTAGATCTTCACTGAGTTCCTTGGACTTCGCCAGTGTATTAAGAGTCGGTCAATTAATTGAGTGCAGAGATATCTTTTTGACCAGAATGATACCTTCATGAAAAATTTTACCTGTATGAAAATAAAACAAATACAAATACAAATGTTTTCACTTGCACGGAGGTATGCTACATAAGTCTGCAATTCTTGTGAGCGTTCAACCATGGAAATGGATCAGGTTTGAGCTCCAGCAATTATAATTTCTTCTATAAATATCCTCATTGCTTGCTAATGGACAGAAAGAAAGTATAACATGCTAATGATATTAGAGCTGGAGAGACAGAGTTGATGTTAGGTTGATGTCCGTGGACATTTTCATTGTCAGAATGCCTTTGAAATTTACCCCAGAGCACATGGCATCAATAAGTCCTTGGAGTAGAAAGAGTTCAGTCCAGCTGGAAAGAGAAAAAGACTCTCTGATGGACTAGTTTCAAGGCAGAAGGACACAGAGAATTTTAAGCAGAGGGTAGTATTTAACATGATAAAAAAAATATTTAGGATGTACTCACAGTGAATGGCAGACAAGGTTGAAGTTGGACGAGTCAGGCCTTGAAACTTGACTCAGCCTCTGCTCTATATGGCCTTGATTGGAGTCAATATCTGGTACTTATGTTTCTGTAATGTCTGAACAGTTGAAAAGGCCTTCCTCTCCTTGTCAACTTCTCCCCTCCATCCTCCACTGATGTGGATACTTTTCTGCTTGCTTATATTTCAAGCTTGTGCTGTTTAAGGGAAAAAATACAGACTTAACTCTGCAGCATGCCCAACTGATAAAACATTTAGACATATCATTGCCAAGGAAAATGGAAAAACCTTTCCAAAGTACAGTTTCCTTCGTTTTCCTCTCAGCTGAATACCATATTATTTTCTGAATCTGTTCAGTATTATCCTTTAAGACCCCTTTTCAACTCCTTCAGCTCTGCTCAGCTTCAGGAAATCAGCTATTACTAACCTTGAGCATGTGAATCAATGCTGTTTTTTCCCCTATTGTTGTACCATGAGTGAATCACAGTCAAGCCAATGTGATGCACCACTGAGCCTTATGTCAGCATCTGACTGCCAACTTCTCACATAGGCTGTATCAAAAGTTGCTGCATTTTAAAAAATAAATAAATACAATTTTAACCTTCAAGGACAATAGTGATGCAATGTTCTCCAATATCTGGTTTTTGTAAAGCTTTGTCCTACTCATTGTGAGTCTATCAAATTCTGATTTATTTTTAGGAAGTACCCTATAAATTGCTTTTTGTATCTTCTAATAAAGTGGGTCTGAATAAAGACATTTTGTTCCATTTGTTCACATTTGTTTGTCAAATCACCCACTTGATCTATGGCAGATTTCTAATCCTTTTCAGAAGGCTTTGTCCTTGTAGCAGCCATTGTAGTGCCTAGTTCTAAGGTACATTTAGCACAAAGGAGGAACCATTTACCTTAATGCATTGTATTACAGTGTGCATGCACATACTGTTGCCATGGTTTCCTACAACAGTCCAAAAATTTGCATTTTACTTCCTGACTTGTGAGCCAGTCGAACACTGCAAGCTAAATAATTTAATCACCTGCTGCCAGTTCAAAATGCCATACAATGAAATGACCAAGATCCACCAAAGTGTAGCTGTCTGTGTAGTTCTCTGAATAAATTCCTTCACAGTCTTCATTTTTAAAGACCTCATTGAAATTGAATACAGCCTTGAGTCTTCTTCTTACGTCAACAACTTCCACACAAAGGAGTGTTAAGGTTAGTACATTCATTTGCTGGAAAAAGATGCCAGATCCTGAGTTCCCAACTAGCCGGTTCCACTTAACAATCGAAAATCTCGGTCCGCTTCTATTAAGAAGCTCGTGTTTCTGTTAATTATCAGTGGAGTAGCCCTTTCAACATTAACAAGTTTGTTTCATGCAAAACTGAAACAAGATGCAAATGATAAGCTTGAGTTTCAATTGAAACGTCGTGGCACCACTTAGGTAAATAAGCTCAGGAATTGTGTGGCTCTGTGCGAATGTTCAGGGGGGAAAAATGTAAATTGATTTCAGGCATCACAGCCAGTCCTCTTGTGCTGGCATATAAAATACTACCTACAGCATATTCTTCTTAGCAACAGTTACTCTTATAGTGTAGAGATGTAAACTGTGCCTCCCTTTCTTTCTCAACCTCCTTGTTCATTGTCTTACTGGAATAAGCGAAAAGAACAAAGTTTCTTCCTATTCTAACATGATGGATTTTATGCACTAGTGTTCGGTCTCTTGCGATTACGACTTGTCAACCAGAAAATTATCCCTGATAATAATTAGCTAGCTGAAGTTGTCCTCCATTGCTCTGGAAACATTGCTAATTCAATTATATGAGCACTAACTTAGTCACATGAAGAGAATAACAACTGGAGCTACAGATGCCAGCGTATTAAGTAATACAATGATGCCATCTTTAAGCAAGAGGGATGTCATTCGGTGCGGTGATGAGAAAAACTACACTGACTTGCGCTGTTCTGATGACAGTGCAGTGACTCAGACCTCCGCGCTTGCTGAAAAAGTAACATCAAGACCGTTTCCATGTGTAAATCTTTCAGCAGCTTACATCAGCAGACATCAGCATGAATAGTAAATATGATGCGACCACATCAAAAGCTAATATCAGGTAGTCATGAGCCTTATTAGATTCTCCCCACAGGATTTGTCCAGCTCTTCCTCTCGGCGTCCTGTCCTGCTCGCGCCGAGCACCACAGCCAGTCATTTCACAGAGCTAGACAGCTGTCAGCAGAGAGTCTGTTCTCTGGACTCTCTTTATGCAAAGTGTATTCAGTATCATGTCTGGAAACTGCTGGTTTGGAATTCAGCTCTTCACTTGCTGCTCTGTCTCACTATTCTCTGTCCACACAGTCTCCCTTCTTCTTCTTCTTCTGTCTGGACTCTATTTTCCAGTCTGTTTGTCTATTTTTCTTCTCATTTTTCTGTCCTTTCCTCTGTTCAACTTCAACCCTGCCTACTCTGGCTCTTTCTCTCATGCGCCCACCTTGTGGGTGACAATAGGCCCCTCAGTTTGTGAGTATATGTGAGGAATGAGCACAATGGTCCATCTTTGATGACTAAATCCATTGCAGGGGAACAGTAAAGACCAGCAGACCTTGGAGCATCCAAACATATCAAGAATTTTTATTCATCTTCTCTGAAACTAGAAAAGACTGCACCAACTTCTCTTCCTCTCGCTCTCACACACACACACACACACACACACACACACACACACACACACACACACACACACACACACACACACACACACACACAGTTTGTGTCAGAAAGACGATTGTTCAAGTGTACCATAAAAAATTTAGTTTGGACTGTTGTTTTTCAATGAATGAATCTTCTTCTGTAGAAATTCATGGAGGAAACCAACAGGATCAGTAGCATAATCACCCAGGCTTTAAACCAACTCCTCTGGATGAAACATATGCAGCAGCAGAATTACCAGCAATCTGATGAAGAAGATTTTAAAGCACTATGGAGTTTCTGGTTATTAAAAAAAATGTCAAAACTTTATTGATGCACTTGTATTGAGTGAGATGTATTTTATTATTCTGACTATAAAAGCTTAAAGTATCCTTTGGGAAAGTTTTCTTCATTTTCACCTTGAATCAGGAACATGGCCTGACTATTTCTCTACTAGATTTTTATCAATGTTCGTAAAAAAAAAAAAAAATGTTGTTTTTAATATATGAAATGCCAATATATGATGATCACAAAAAGGACTATGGTAAATAATTTTTTTTGTCATTTTAATGGATAATTGCCTTTTTGGGCACTATTTCACTCCAGTGAGTGGCCACCTGAGAGCTTCAAGAGGATTCATAGAAGAGCCACTTAATAGATGGACTGGTGCTCCAGCCAAAACAAAAGGGGAAAAAATGATGTACTTGGGCGATTTAATCCTCTTGTCTTCAGTCTACTTGTTTCAATTTCTACTCTTATGGTACTTTTGTGGAGCCTCAGGGGTGTAATGGATAAAATCAATGCTACTAACTGAAGCAGTGTTTTTTAGAAAGCATTGATAAATGCTTATAACTTTACAAGGTTCAGGTTTTGAAGCATAATTCTTTTGAGAGTTTATGAGCAGTGAGCAGTGTATCGAACATTCATTTTTGTTGTTCCTGGAGGGTTACAATAATAAGTTCTCATTATTATTTCCATTGGATAATTATTTAGATAAAAGACTGTGATAATTTAGGTAGATTTTGACCCCCACCATTGGCATTTCATGTAACTCAAACTTATCTAGCCACATCACTGGTAAAAATTGCAAACTTCTATTTCAACAGCATAAAACCCAGTAAGGGGTTAAACATGCATTTTGTTTTTCATTATTATTATTTTTGGTGTATTCACAGAGCTTGTTTTATCTGCTAACTCTTCGCTTTCATCTTTTTGCTAAATTCAGTTCCTTTCTTTTGTTTTCTTTCTCTTTACTTGAAGCCAAAAAGGTACAGAAGATTCCTCTTTTCAAAAACCCTTCTCATAATGATTATTAAGATTTAGCCACAGCACATTCCAAATATATTTCATTACAAGACAACTTCATTTTAGAACCACTGAGGCTCAACAAAAGCATGCTAATGAGATTTTAATGCTTCTTAATGACCCGTTGCTAGTCATTGTGCTACTTTGATTATATTCTGTACTCTGGACCATGTGAGCCAGGACTGCCAGATCAGGTGGCTTTTGTGGTCAATGATGCCAGCACACGTCCCCCACTTACAGGTTTATGGTCGTCTCTTTTAGTAACTGTAACGTTAATGTCTTAAAGGCACAACGAGACAATGGTGGGATCTCTCAACGTACGCTCTGAAGTGTGTTGAATGATGATGAATATGATGAATAACATAATCACTCAACAAACAACGAGAAATAAGTTGGCACATTAATGTGATCTGAAGTTGGAGCTTTACTTTGGATTATGATTGATTTCTGTACCAAACACGAGTGAGCTGGGTTTCAGGCCATTAACAGATTTTCTTCCGCCCCCTGCGATTAGCAAAAGCACTTTCCGCGCCCACACTGAATTCAGCTGGGGCCTGCTATGGTGCCGTGTGTGCACGCTCTTGCTGCCTGTGCCGAAGATGTGTGTGTGTGTGTGTGTGTGTGTGTGTGTGTGTGTGTGTGTGTGTGTGTGTGTGTGTGTGTGTGTGTGTGTGTTTTGTGTCTGCATTGCCCCAGAATAGCCAGCTTCTCCCAGGAATATGAACCGACACATACACAGAGGAGAAAGAGACGAGCCAGAAGCCAGCTACCATTAATGCGCCATATTTTATCTCCATGAAAAGTACCACACACACACATACCATGAGCGCCTTTCTCCCTCCAGACAGGCTCTGGTTGCTGCTTATGTGTGCGTTTATGGGAGACGGCGAACATACGGCAGCTTCCAGGCCTCCCAAAGTCCAATGAGGCAGAAAGTAAAGGCCTGACAGGGAAGAAAAAAAAAGTACCGTCTAAAGCAAACGCAGTAAGTAAATGTAAAATTAAACTGCCTTAAAATGAAACTGAAATCTAGCAGCTTATCGATATTCAAGCAGCATATGTCATCAACTTTTTTGTTTGGGATGGCAGCCAACAATAGCTGTATTTAAACTAAAAGCATTACGGAAATAGCCAAACAAAAAACATCCAAAAACACAAACCAAAGGTAGTGAAGAGTGGAGATAATATGCTCAACTTGTGTCCTTTCCATTTTGTTTAATGGTTATAACAGAGATGACATTATCACATGTGGGCATGCCTTCCTGCTTTAAAAGGTGTAAGTCAAATTTCTCGTTTAAAGTCAAAAAAGTCAGCTTTTAAACAAAAAAAGTACTTATCTGCTTTGAAGAACAGTAATAATGCAGATTTTAATGTGTTTATTTTAAATAGATCTTTGGATGTCCTACCTCTAAAAGATGAGATTTCGCCTTAAAATATTTCTTCAGGTTGGCTTTTGCGCTGCATGTAGAATGAAAGTTACATTTCTTTGGCCTTAAAACAGTTTGAATATATTGCTTTTGGAGACATTTTGCAAATTAAGCTCCACACCGAGCCAGCCAAGTTTTCTGTTAACTAATCTTCTCTCTGCCAGTCATACAGACCTGGTGGCAGTAAAGGCTAATTCCACCTGTCACAAGGGTGAGCAACTCAGTGGCCCAGTGCTCTCCCAAGGCCAGCCCTTATTACACGAAGAAAGAATTTTTATCAATGACAGAGACCCCCCCCTTCTCAGAGGTCACGCTGGAATTAAAAGGTAGAACCTGCATCTTTTCCCTCTGAGGGGAAAAGAAACTCTTATCTTCTTCTTCTTCTTTTTTCTTGTCTATTTTAAAATTTAAAGTAGGGTCTTGCTATTTCTTACATGCATGTACATCACCATGACACAATGGCTCAGGGGACCCGCCTGTAATGTTTTAGGATTCTTTCGTTTCCCCACACACATAAATCAAGCTGACATGTGGCTTTACACACTCTTGCCTCTCATTTCTCGAGGTCTCTGTTTGGTATGCACCTTAATTGGATTCTGTGTTTGCATTCGCCAAGGCTCCCAACACGCGTGTACTCATGCCACCGTACGTGTTTTGGTGTGAGAGAGTCCATACTGGAGATATGATGTCTGCCGTGTTTGCTGCTGGCTTTAATCTCTCAATCTGACTCGACTCAAGTTAGAGTCAAGTCGGTGCTGAATGGTTTGTCAGTCATTACCGTGTTTCTTCATTGTGTGTTCAAGATCTGTTGGCAGCAAATTACTTACAAAAAATGGGGTGGAGACTCTGCATTGCCAAACGTTTTGCTTCAGTTCTCTTGAGTCTTTCTGATATTGCTTCAGGTAGACAAGTTATCCGGCGTTTGCTGCTTCTTCTTCTTGATGGCTTTCTGGGAGCTTTTACACTGCTTTACTCTGTCTCTCCAGGAGGCTGAATGGCACTGTGATGAGTTCACCAAGGGAGCCTGCTTCAGCCGTGGAAAATCCGAGGTGAGTTTGCATGAACACTCTCTTCTATTGCTTTTCCAGACACATGATGAGAAAAACAAGTTTTTATTATTGTTTACACAAAAGAAACATTCAACTTTGCACCAGGAATTACTTGATAACCTTGGCTCAATTTGCATCTTTAGAACCAATAAGGTAATTTAGTTAAAAGGATGCTAATCTGCTCCTTTCTACTTTAAATTGTAAAATAAACATTAGTATCCGCATGACAGGCAGATGCTAATTTCATACAGTCTTTAAATAACTTCATTATTGAAAGTGTTCAAGCATGCTATTGAATCTAAACTTAAATATATTTACTCCTTGTTTTCGGTTTTTCACTCTCTACTCTCTTTTCTATTTGCAGAACTACTAAATAAAGGACGATGCTTTAAAAAGTTTTTTTTTTAAATCACAACACCTACATACTGTTACAGTTAACACTGACAAATAGCATTTGCTCTTTGGCTCTGATCATTCATGTATCATTGGCTGGGATCACATTTGGCTCTTACATGAAATTACACCCTGGACTAGCAACTTCTTCATTATACTGCAGTATAAAAAAGTGTGACAGTGCTTCATGGTAATATATTAAAAAAGTCTTATTATTTGAATGTTTATTTCCTCCACATCTATAAAGAAAAAGGCCTTCTTGAACTTATCAGCAATCAGCAGAGTTGAGCATATGGGCCATGAAAAACCAAATAGTCTGAAGAAATGCCAGATACCTTTCGGTAAACACAGTGAGAATGTGGGATGGCATCTTGCTAACTGCTAAAACAAGGATTGATAACACTGGAGATAATCTCAATACATACAGACATCAAGATAAGACTCTGAAACCAGTGGCAATTGCAGGTCTCCTCATCCTGAGACCAAATGCTTCCCTTAAGAATCCTTTAAAATCCCTACGCTCACCACTACAGAGCAGGGTTTGTCAGAGGCTAACTCCACAATTTGGGAGTGAAGAGGATGAAGTGGCTCGCTTGCACTCTTGGCCTTAACTCCACAAAAGACTTGTGCGATCGGCTTAGGTGTCGTGCTCATCCCAGAGTGACCAGTACAACCACGACGACTGACTTTGCAACTAATGCCAGTTAAGAAATGTAATGCTAGCCCACAACATTATGTGAACAAGCTGGTGACCATCATTATGATGGCCTGCCAGGCTGTCATGGTCGTCTACTGTTCTCCTATCTAGACTGGGTACTGAGCCTGCCTGTTTGTTAAATAAATAAATTGTTAAACTATCAGCATGTCTTTTCTCCTTAATCTCCAATCATTTAGTTCGACAGATGACACCAAGCAAGGGTGCATAAGGAGATAAGCTGTTTGGCTTCGGCAGGGAGGATTTGGCAAGTCATTCATGGGCGGAACCCACATTCAGCTCTGCTATTTAACACCCAGATGTGTTTTCCTTGCATATGTGGCACCATTTAAAAGGAACTGAACAAATACAACGTAATTTACTTTCTCTAACATGCACATGTAATATTGCCCTTATCAAAGTTTTATAAAGCTTTCTATATAAAACTAATCTTTTTTGTTATTTTTCTTTATATTCAGTATTTTCATTAGGATTTATTTCCCTTTTCTTTCACATCATGTCGAAATGAAAACCTTATCCTCCCCCAACCTTCAAACTTCAGCCCGCCCAAAAGTCATCCATTGCTAAGGACTTTCTAAAATTGCAGGCTAAAAATAAAACTAAAATATAAAAATTAAACATATTACAACTTGAAAGCAACTGGATTCTCTTTATCCACCCTTAATATATGGATGCCGTTGGAGCTTGAGTGGTTTTAAATCAACTCACTACAGTGAAATGTTCCCTTACTATACTTAAACATTTATTTATAGACTTTTGTACAAAAGGAGTTCCTATTGTTTTACTCCTTTCTTTGCAGTCTATATTTTAGTATGTGGCCTGATGGTATAGCCTTCTATATAAAACAGATGTCTGTTTGAGCTGAATTTGACTTGTAGGTGAACTGCTCAGCCCTGATTCTTATGTGCGTCTGCCGCTGTGTATTTATCCTCCAGTGAAAGGTGGTCAGGGACCCATAATAGACATGCACAGGCTGCCCAGCACATGATCGTTGAAGTGAATTACAGACCAAAGCTGCCTCAGTCCTCGGGAGTCGCTACAGTCTGGCAGAGCAGTATTGTTTTGCTCTGCGTTCTCTTCTGAGGATCAGTTGCTGTGATGTACACTAAGAATAGCTTTGGAAGCTTCTCTTTTTTCCCCCTCCAGCAGTTGACAGGGCTTTCTGTGGTTTATTACCTACCTCAATGCACATCTATATACCATAACTTAAGCTGTTACACAGATACCATTCTTGTGTTTTGGGAGAATTTACCAGTGATTTTAGGGGTGTGTAGTTCTCCCTAATACATGCATCTGCACCTCAGTTCTGTGTTTGATTTATTTCAACTAAGATAAGAAAGCAGAGTTAAATCACCTTGATTGCTGCTTCTGTTGTGTTGTGAGAACCAGCATAAAATGCTTTTGTTTTCCACTACAAATGTGGAAAGTTTGTCAGGAAGCTGTCACAATAAAGCCGAGCAGTGGATGCTGTCAAAATAATAATTATTCCCATTTTTAAATTAGGAAGAAACTGCGGTGAAGAATTCAAAAATGCAGATCCTTATTTTTCAACCCACCCACAAACACCCACACCTCCTCACGCTGGCTGTGATCAAGTTTGTAGATCACAGCCAGCTGCACAAAGTTCAGGGCCATTGCAATAAATTTAAATATCCTCAAAATTTAAATTGTGAAACGCATTAATTATATATTGATATATTTAAGAATTTATTTCTGTTTTCCTGCAATGATGACATGCCTAAAAAAAAATGAAAATATCATTTTTTATTTTCAATACAGAACTCAATACAGAGTTTGTTTGTTTTTTTTTAAAGTGTACACTTTTTCTAAAGTGTACACTTATCCAGCTACTTATGTGGGGCTGATTTTGCATTAATCCTCACATCAATCATGTGTGGTGTGAAGGCAGTCAGACTTTGTCACTCCTGAAGTGGCAGGAAAAAAGCTCGATTCTGAGTGGCCGTCTCCAGCTCTGCGTTATAAGGTAACGTCTTTGCAGAAGGCACCATCAAGTGCTCTGACATTTTCTAATAGAAGATTTGGACTTTATAAAACTCAGTAAACCAGCAGATGACCTAAATCATCAGTGACTGTGGAAACCTCACATTGAACACACTGGACTCCAAGCAAGGGCCTGTACAAAGCCCCCAGACTCTCCATAGACTCTTGATTTCTCACTAACGGGTAAAATGTACTTTCATCTGAAATAACACTTTGGACCGAGGTCAGTTTATGTTTCTGAAAATGCCTCTTGACCACAGAGTTATCCCAACGAAAACATCATGTCATTTCCTCAATACCTCTGTGAGGTGGCTCTCAAAGTTATGACTCCAACCACAGTCCAAGCCTTACCAAACGTTTGAATGGGCTTTGCTACAAGATCTTCTCAAGGCAGTGGTCCACACTTATCTTTCCCCTAAATCTTTCATTAATATGTTTGTATACAACATTGTGTCAACTGATTGATTCTCTAATAGTGATGTTTTTCTTTTCTTTATACAGATACTGGGTTCAGTCTGCGGGGCTTCCTCACATAACCTTTTTTTATCATTTGCTATGATAAACTAAGTTGACTGCACTGCATTATAAGTTGCAACTAATTAGACCTGTAGATAATTTTTAGAATTGATTTGAATTACTGTATGTTTTTCAGTGACTGTCTGCAGAACGAGACAGCATTTTTACTGTGGTCATACCATGGGTTAGTTATGCAATACTCCAGTGAAATTCTCTAATCTTCTAAGAACTATAACCCATGTTAAACAAATTAATAAAAAAGTACACAGAGTAACATGTGATGTATTACTCAAACATTTATACTTTTTGACGATAAGCCCCTGTAGGCTTGTAAATGTGCTGTTCATGAACACATCTTTTGTTTTAACGGCATATACGTGGCCACCTTGAATACTTTGGAGTGTTGAGGGCCGGGAACCAAGTAGTTCCAGGTGTCGGTGTTCATGTTGTTTGGGGAAAATAAATTCCCTTTGCTATGCCAGCCTACACTCCTAAATCAGACCTTTAAGAGTGAAAAGAGGGGTGGGTGAGGGTTGAAACAATAGCAGATTTACAAGGGTTTAAACTTTTACAAGAGCCCCTTACCTGTGACCAGGCCCCCTGTTAGACGGAGAGAACCCTACAAGTTTATTTTTTATTCTTTGTCCTGTGAAAAAAAAAATTGCCGCTTCATGAAGTTAATGCAGACCACCTTTACATTTACCACAAGTTGACTTTAGTTGATGGAAATCACCTGCAAGCCCTTATGAATGCCCGACCTTTACATTGAAAGTTCATAACATTGAGCGCCGATCTATCATTCAATCAATCTTTCACTCTGTCAGTTCTGCTCTGGTTTTTGTGAGCTTCTAACCGAGAGCCGAGTAGTTTTGCTTGAAACCCAGGAAGGAATTCCCACAAGAGCAAGGAGCCAAGAAAAGGCTGATGAGTGTGTACTTCACTCTAATTTGGAGAAAAGTGATTTGAATTGATTGTGGTGGGGAGAGGGGCTAAAAAGAAAGGATGATTGAATGAAGTGTATGAGAGGCGACATTTTCATTTCACTTTCTGACCAGTCAACAAAGCCAAGGCAATTTTCTAAACTAATTTTGAGTGGCCCTCTCCAACACCTGTTGCATTTATCTGGTCTCCGCCGTGTTGAGATCCCTCTCCAATCCTGATCCCCACTGAATTAGGATGTGACATGGCTAAGCCATGCAGACATTAGCCTTGATTTGACTCTGTATAAGTTGGCCACGTTTCAGAGCAGCCCTCCTGTTGATGCAGGTGCTTTTCTTATTTATTGGCATAAAGTGTAATTTGGCCCCTTCTGCCTAATGCTGCTGCTTGCCAGTGGATAGATAATGGAACTGTTAGTAACTGCTATATATGTTTTTTTTTGCCCGTGCGTTTCTGCAGGAGGAGTGCCAGAACTACATTAGGGTGCTGCTGGTTAATGGGAACAGGCTGTTTACCTGTGGAACCAATGCATTCACCCCCATCTGCACCAATCGAACGGTACGAGCATCATAACATCCACAATGCTGTTTACGGAGCCTGCAATTTGCAACCCAAACCCCTTTTTCAATGCATACATAACCATCCATGAGTTTGACAGAAACTGAAAGAGGCTGTGTTTTTACTGTCATATTCTTTTTCCTGAACATTTGGCAACATTATTTGTTTTACAAAGCTGGACAGAGTAAAGTTTCAATATTAACATAAACACTTCACAAAAATAACGTGATGAATAACTGCAGCTTTTAACAGTTTTAGATAAAGTTGAAACTTAGAATAACAATCTTTTTAGTTGTGCCCATCTGCCATCTGTGTAGTTTACACAAAGCAGCATGTGTACTAAGCTTGTGTGTTTTTTTGCACATAAAGAGAAGTGCCATAACAAGACAAAATAAATATGACATTATAGTTCTGCAGACATTCTGCAGCTTCTTGACTGAAATGCAGATATATAATGGCATATAATGGTGATGGTGTCCTCAGATCTGGTAAATGATAATTTCCTTGTTAATTCTTTGTTACTTTTTAGCACTACAATTTCAACCAGTTAGACTGTAAATTGAATTTCTTTATAGTACTGACCTTTTCTAAGCTTAGAAAAAATATCCTTCCTCAATTTGCCTTGCATAGTCAAAGACAACTAGGCTTGCTAATTTATTTATTTTTTTAGGAAATGTCTAAAATAATAAACATAGACTTTTATATAACTGTCTTTGACAGTTATATAAAAAACTGAGCAACAGAACAAAAATATGTAGCTTCTTTAAAAAAAAACCTATCTAAAACATATGTTTGCAGTCCACTTTTAAAAGACAAAACTCTTAACTGCACATTTATTCAATTCATAAATTGTCGTCGGTAAACATAAGAATGAGACTTTTGATAATGTGACACTTTTTACTGCACAATCAAACAGCAGAGAACCTGCCAAGGCATTCTGTGAGACCTTTACATCAGCAAAGTCTCTCTACTAGTGGGAAGAGTAGCCACAAATTACACTCAAGTCAGGGCAGCACTGATAGTAATTTAAAAAAATACCCAAGAGTGAAAAGGTAAAGCCTACTTAAGTAAAAACTAATGAAAGTGGAAGAAACACACATTTCCAAATCTGTTTTCCACCAGATCAAACAATTGAATGCTTATAGTAGATATTGTGTGAAGACACAATGTATACTGTTTATTTTGTGTTTTCTAGATCTCCTAATGGCACCACATTCTCAGAAGACAGAAAATAACATTAAAACAATGATGCTTGTGTTCAACCCAGACATTTTAACAAAGACATTCAGTGGACTAATTAAAGTTTGGTAGAGCAGCCAGAATTTGCTCTTAATAAGAATAGCACCACTTCATAATGATATTTCTCAAGTAGAAGTAAATAGCATGGTGTAGAAAAAGCTACTTCTACATTATCTTCAATATTTACTGAAGAAAATGGAACTAGGTCTATATCAGCTTGCCACCAATCTGCGTCTAATGTCTCCATGGTAATCAACTGTTATAAAGTCCCATTGATGCTTCAGGTTTCAGTTTAAATATTCACAGCAGCATCAGGACCAGCTTCATAACAGACCCCCATTTTTGTTGCCATGAACAAAATGACATTAGCTGCCAGCACAGCTAGATTGTGCTCTTCAACAGTATCTTGCATGTTGATTGTATAATTGAAGTTGTAAATATCCCGTCCTGTTAGCAGAAGGGGAAAGATTACAAGCAAAATGTGGTGCTTACCTGCTTTCTCTTTACTGGTTTCAAACTCGGTTGCTTATCTTTTGTCTCCTAGCTTGTCGCTGGAAGTTTATCATTCAACTTCTCTGCCACACAAATTATCCTTTGTATTCCATCCTTATGTTCACAAAAAAAGAACAATTCTGGAAAATGAATTGTTAAGGGAGCTGCAGCTGCCGCCTCAAAAGAAGCTGGCAGCCGCTACAAAGCACACATTTTGAGAAATCGTTAGCATGAAATAGCAGCACTATGACGGGCATGTGAACAATGCAAATTTGAAGACTGGGTTGTTATTTTAATGAAGTGACATTGTTTGAGGGAAAGGTCAGGTTGATCAACTTATTTAATCAAGGTGAGTCGGGAGAATGACACCTTAGCATTCCCTGTTCAAGCTCCCATTGTGCAGCTGGGCATGCTGACTAATTATAAAAATGAATCCAATTAAGGGCCCTGATTTCTGGAATTAATGTTATCCTAAACTTGTTTAGCATCTCAATCAAAATGTTAAGCTCATTACTCTTGTTAATGCTGAGCACTGGGCTCCATGTAAACACTTGTTGACCCTTCTGAGAAGTCATTGAAATTTATTTAGCTTCTGTTCTTTCATCACATTACTTTTTGTGCGCTCCTTCTTTCCCTTATTACATTGAGATGACTCATTTCTCTCTGGCTTCCAGGCACCTTATTGGATACATTAGAACTATTTTTGGTGAAACTTCTCTCTTTGAATTCAGCAGGCTGCACTGAGGTCAACCATGTCTTCTGCGTTTGTTCACTCACTGCAATTGTAAAAAATATAAATTTTATAAGGTGACTAAAATATCTAGGAGACTACTTCTGGTGACATATGCCCCTGGAGTCAAGTGTAGCTGAACTTTTAAAATGTCAGACTATTGCTTTTTTTTTTTTACCTTATAACAGTGATATGTCCACATCACCAATCTGCATTTCACTCTTATCAGAAGACTGGGCAGGAGGTTACAATTGAGATGACATTTGTTTTGGTCCTAAAGCACTGAATTCAAAGGTCAGAAGCTCATAATGACTGTTTACCGCTGTGAAAACACATATAGTTGAAATGCCATGACATTATTACAGCTGTATTTCTTTAGGAGCTGTCAAAATTATTAGCTGAATGTTCGTTAATTTGAAACATGGGTCAGGAACGTCGGCATCAATAGAACACCGCTCACACAGGTTTTTTTATCAGCTGTGATGATGAACAGAGAGTGGCATGAATGTCAATAATTTAACAGGAAACAAGAGATGCCTAACACAGACTGTAAGGTATAGAATAAGAAATGGTGCGTTGGCAATAAGGTTCACCTTGTGACTGATTTTGATTAAACTAGATTTATTTGTCAAATAGCTATCGCTACTAGAGAGACACACATCGAATCTTTAGTTGTTTCTTTTTAGCTTTGATCTGCCAATGACTTAATTTGAGATGATTCCGATATTCCACATTTATTTCCACATGAAGAGGCTAAAATTACACGAAGGCTAATCGTACCAGGTGCACATGATAAGATGACTGCTTCTCACTATTTCAAGGAGATTCGCCAGGTTTGAACCCTAGACATTTATTTTGATGAGCTCCTGACTGCGAGCTTGAAAGAGTTTCTGTGGTCTTTAGAAAGAAGTTACAGCAGCCAGTGTCTGGATGTATCAAATCAATTTCAAGTCATCCATTCCACAGTACAAAACATACTAACCACTTGGAGGACATTCACAACAACCACCAATTCCCAGGTCTTAATGACCAAGTAAAGGCAACCTGAGAACAGACAACAAGGTGCTAAAAGAGTTCTCCAAAACCTCCAAAAAGTTATTACAGGGCCTACAGCTCACTTTAACATTGTTAATGTTAAAGTGAGCGCCTCTACAATCAGAAAGACAGGAAGTCTCCTTCTTGCAAGCCTCTCATAATAAACTTGCAAATAAGAGACATTTGTCTACATTCCTGAAAAATATAGCAGCCAGCACAGTGTCCAATAGTGCCAGCTGTTCTGGATGGCATTGTTAACATGGCCAGTCCATGTACTTTGGGCAGTGCAGGGAAAATTAATTTGTGGAATGCTAACTATTGGGGCCTGGTGTACGGATGCACTCTTCCACTATAACCTGCAGAGGACAGTGGGTACTTCCCTCAGGCGCTGGCTCCTACCTCGTTTCAAAACGTTCAGAGTACAGAGGAGGTGCTTTAATAATACTCAAACCCGTGAGCTCTCAACTGTGGAGCGTGCCAGGGGCCTCTTAAAATGCCAGTGGCAGTGAGTAAACTTTATTTCACGTCACTGTGGCTACCGGAAAAGATATGTTTCCACCTCTCCACCTCACTCACATTCATGGCTTTCTGCCTCTGTGAAATTGTGATTTTTTTCCCCCCTCGTTTCCTCATCATTGCTATTGTTAATAACAAAATAACGTGATAAGCTGGCTCATTTAAATTAACACCGATATTCACGAGATGCTTCGCATTGACCATTTATGGTCGAGGGCATGTAGAGGGCAGTACCTGAGGCGGGACCTTGTGCACAAACTTTTAGGTCCAGCTGTGATTTATGGAGGAACATTGCTTAATGGTTTTTGCATGCACATGATTTTATGTGCATGATTTTATGAATCAGAATGTGTTTTCATCTGGTTCTGTTCACTATCCAGCTCCTCTCTGCTTTTCTAATGTTGATTTAAATTTATTGTAAATTATTTGTCACCCTGTCAATTACCAGATCTGAAATATGCAAGCCAGCTGATAGTTTTCTTGCCATATTTAGCAGGTGAAAACTCTTACTCTGACTGTTTGGTTTCTCATTCTTTTAAGAATTAGTCAAAGAGCCGATGGTTCTTCTTTATAAGCTGTGATCCATCTCCTTCCATAAAAGTCCCTGGAGCGTCCAAGCCCTGCAGCTGCTTGCTCTATACAGGGACGACTTTCACTTCCCTTCCTTCAAAATGAAACGGCTTCTTTGCCATCTATTTATTCCTCCTCTTCTGCTTTTTCTCAATGACCCAGCTGACCTAATAAAATGACTCCTGCCAACGGAATCAGCCGTGTCAATACCAGGCTTTCACCTCGGACTGGCAAAGCTCACACAGGGTCGCTTCTTTGTTGTGGTTTGGGTTGGCATTAGAAATCCAAATCGAAAGGCTCTAGGAAATTGCCAAAAGACACTGCCTGGTTCCTCTAAAGACATTACTGTGAATTCACCTTAACCCTCTCTTGGGGATTAGGAGAAGAAATTTGTAGATTAATAAAAGTGAGTGAAGAGAGACGAGATTGAGCTAAGAATCATTGGAAGCATGCACAGTCTCTTGAGACTTCACACTGGTTGTAGATCTCAAGCACTGAACTTGACTGATTGATAGAGAAGTAATTTCACAATGGTCACAAACGAATCTACCATCCTGATTTACTCATTTGCCATGGGAACTTTGATGAATATTGAAAGTACACATGCCATGACATAAATCCTGCATGCCGTTTTGCTTTTGCACCATAAAATATAATTACATCTTAGATTGGAAAATTGCAATTCTCCTTTTCCCTTTCCATGCAGAACGCACTTGCAGAGCCATGTGCTATGGCTCTTCAGCAATCAGTCCAGCGTGTCAGGGATAAGCCAAGGTCAAGCTGTAAAGTATTTTTAAAAAGCGGAGCCTTGGATTTGGCTTTATATTCAAAGGCGAAATGCAGTGGAGCAGTTCATCGCAAATCAAGCCTTTTTTGTAACTCAGAGTGGCAACTCAAAAGATGTGGTTCAACAATGTTCCAAGTTGACGAACAGCTGGTTGTTCTGTAGAGACACCAGAAACCAAACCATTAAAGCACTTCAGCCAAGATGAATTCTGTTGGTGCTGAACAGGTGGTTTCTTACCATTAGACTAAAAAGCAGCTGTTGTGCTTGCGTGTTTTACGACGCTGATTATTCTGAATGTGCTCTCTAATTATGCTCCTTGCTTCTGAAGGTTCTGGTTGCACATATTGTTGTGTGCTTCACACTAGATGTAAACAAAGCAAAATGTTATGAGATGAGGTATTTTTTGCTGCTTGTGCTATTTGCATATTGGCAGGAACAAACAGCACAGCTGCACACTTCTTTGATTTGCATTTTAATGTTGCCCTTTGATGCTTTGTCCTATATATTGTTGCTGTTGTCCTACATCACTATGCTTAGAAATAAACTTACTTTAGTGCCTGCTACTGCGTGATACAGCACCAACACCAGTTGTTGATAGCTGCGGTAAAGATATTTGAAAACCGTTAAGATATTGGATCTTTTATTACAGTAGTTTTACTAATAATAAAAGTAAAATCCAGACTTGAATTTGAGTTAATTTATTCAATTGGAGGGTGGAATCTCACCTAAGAAGTAACCGTTTCCAGTCTTTGGGTCACAATTTCTATAAAATAAACTTTCTAAAAGTATTTTTTGTGATTTTTACTTTACCTTTCTCTTTGAAGTAAAAGAGTGTCTCTGGGTGTAACTGCTTTTGAAAATGAGAAGGACAAAAGTGCATGCCTTTAAAGTAGAGCAGATGTGCGTTTATGTCCCAAAGTCGTGAAATGATTACAAGAAAATAGTTATTTGCTCAGTGCTCCCCATGTCGTCAATAGGAACAATAATTAAAACATTTTAAACAACAATGGTGATTCACACAGCTGCTCGAGGACCCGAGTTTACTTTGCAACCGCGCCCATCAAGCAGGATATCGATTGTAAGAGATAAAAATAGAAGAAGAAAAAAAAACACTATTTAAAGAGTTGCAACTTTGGCTCACCAAGGCATGTTAACAAAGGTTGTTTTAAATCTGGCCATTAGAATGCAGTTTTGAGTTAGCTTCCCAATTTTGAGGAAAGTAGCAAACATGAGGACATTTACTAATTGTCTATATTGTACATTTCACAAGGGGACATAAAAAGTGGCGCCATACAATACAATACAATACAATACCATACCATACCAACTTTTATTTATAAAGCACTTAAAACAACTACAGCTAATACAAATTGCTGTACATTAAAACACAACATAACAATAAAAAATAAACATAAAAAAATAAAAACTCTTACAGTTTAAAAACAAACAAACCAACACACAATTTAAAACTAGATCCCACTGGAGTTGAAAGTCAAGGAAAATAGATGGGTTTTAAGACAAGCTTTAAAAGTGGACAGTGAAGGGGCCCCTCTGACCTGCAAAGGCTAGTCGTTCCATAACTTAGGGCCCATGATAGAGAAAGCCCTGTCCCCTCTGAGCTTCCTTCTTGACCTCACCATCAAGTAGACATGTCTGTCTACTATGACACCTTAGCAGACAGACATAGCCTGTGCAGACATTAAATAAAATGCAGCATATGGAAAAGTTCTAACATTTCAGTTGTCTCCTTTGTTCCTTTTCCATGACACCATAGACATTTTGGAAGACGAGGTTATTTCAAATAAAACGTGGTTGGAGTCTGATGTAAAACATAAATTTAGTCATCACTGGAATCTGAATCATATGCCCAATTCAAGTCGGTAAGACTTCACCAGAGAAAATATGAAGCCTCTTCTAAGAGCAAGACATTCTCCAAGCCTACCAAAAGCCTGTGGGATGAGATGAGCAGACGAAAAGACAGCATAAGGAATGCAGGATTTTGAATGACTACGAAAGGAAACCTAAGGGGAATACTAAGTGTTGTCCTGTTGCTATAAAATGGTTTTACAAAGTACAGCTGTGTTGCAAATACATTTATTACATATCTTGTAAAAAATTTATTTCTTAACACAACTAAATGCAGCTAAATTAGGGTTGGGATATATAGCCTTTATATATCTTTTAACAAACTGTACAAATTAGGGCGGAGGGCGTTTTCTTCATGTTGCGAATAAAAGGAAACCCACACAGAGGCAGTTTATTCTCGTCAGTATTTTGTTCTTGATCACTTTTTCTTGATCTCCCACTTTAGCCTGACTTTCCACTATATTGCAGCTGACGAACTTGACCGAGATCCATGATCAGATCAGCGGGATGGCTCGGTGTCCCTACAACCCCTTGCACAACTCCACAGCCCTCATCACGTCCAGCGGAGAGCTCTACGCCGCCACCGCCATGGACTTCTCTGGACGAGACCCGGCCATCTACCGCAGCCTTGGCGGACTGCCGCCGTTACGCACTGCCCAGTACAACTCAAAGTGGCTAAACGGTAGGAAGTAAACTGCAGCTAATTGCTGTATTTTGTGTTGTGTACATACGTGTAAAAACTAGCCTGTGCCATTGCCAGCCTGTGCAATTCTGCTCAAAAACAATCCTCGCTTCTGGCACATTCTGGGCTTTCTTCTCTTGACTCAGATGTTCTCCAGTTTAGTTTTGACCGGGTCAATCAGCGAACAGAAGCAGACGTTGTGAATGACGTCGATTTTCTGCCAATGGCAGTGGAGGGAAATAAACAACATTCCCTTTACTGTGGCTCTGTGGACAGAGTAGTCATCTTGCGATCGGAAGGTTGCAGGTTAGATTCCAGCTTCCTCCTGCCACATGTCGATGTGCCCCTGGGAAAGGCACTCAACCCCAAATTGCCTACCGAGCTGCGTATCGGTGTATTAATGTGTGAGTGCGAATGGGTGAATGTGATTCTAGTGTAAAGCGCTTTGAGTGGTCAAAAAAGATTGGATAAAGCGCTATATAAGTTCAGTCGATGGCGGCCACACTTCCAAATATTAAGTAAACACTAACAGCCGCCTCGTTTGGATCGGAACCTTCACTCTCCACAAATGGAGGACGGTTGCATACAGCGAAGGCAACTTCCGCTAAGCTTCATGGGTCAGATTTCAAACCTCAGGCCCTCTGTATGAAGCAAATAGCGTAGGACAAGGAGCTGGCTATGTAAGAGCAACATTATTCAAAGATATTTGAAGGATTACACTGAATACGTATGTCACTACGATGCTTGAAATATTTGCACTGCAAGAGGAGAGTGTAAATCTTCCAGCCACTTGTGTCTGTAAGATCTTATTCTCCAAGAAACCTTTAGAAATCAGCCCCAAGCAAAGCAAATACTGCTATGAACGATAATATTCATTTGCCGTTTTACGGTGAAACAAAATGTTTCTAGAGTTTCATGTCAACAAGAAAATCTGTGTGTGGTTTAAAAAATAAACACCTTACCCTTTCTTTAAGGAGAACTCAAGTTTGAAGTCCAGAAAAATCAATGGTGCCCCCCCGCCCCTTAAAGCTCAAAGACATCGCAGAGCAGATTGGGGAACTTCAAATAGCTTAAGATGTCCATCCTACACAGGAGCAGGTCAATCAGTATCTTGTCTGGGAGTGACTTTTTTCCTGATTCACATTTAAGCTAAATTGAAAAAACAAATTTAAAACTACCTCATACCTTGCTTGGCAGCCACCTTCTGGGAGAAGGCTTAATAACTAATTTTATGGGGAATTGATTTTCTTCCTCCGTCTCCCCCTGCGCTGCCCTCTGAAGGTACAGAGAAGAAAAGGGCAAATATGAGATGGAGAGAGAGAGGAAAAAGGGGGGGCGCATTTTCCTTTAAAGCCAAATTAAATCACCGTCAGAAAGAATAAAGTGCGCATTTTAGATCCAATAATGTCATACATAAAAATGAACGCTTTAGCTGTAGCCGTGTCACGGAGGTTGCATGTTTTAGATAGGGTGAGAGCTATTACCCTCCACCTGTTTTGGTCATTTCTCAGCCTAACCTTTAGGTTTGGGGAGTGAAAAATGAGCTTTCTTATTACAACACAAAGCCATTAATAACATAGCCTGTAGTTATTAATCCTGATCACCTGCTGTTGTGTGGGCCGCATGCACGCTCACACACACACTATGAGCCAATCAGTCATAATGCGTAGCCTATCGCTTTCCCACTCCATCCACCTCCCACAGCCTTAAATATATTTCTGTCTGTATTTTTCCTCATCTGTCTGCACTTCATCTTTTTTTTTTCTGGCTGTCATCGAGTTTTCTTCCTGGGTCGTTTTTTTTTTTTTCTTCTTCTTCTGTCCAGTTCATTTTTGCCACCGCTTTTTCAACAGAGCCAAATTTCGTCTCCTCCTATGACATCGGCAACTTCACTTACTTCTTCTTCCGAGAAAACGCGGTGGAGCATGACTGCGGCAGGACCGTGTTTTCCCGAGCCGGACGTGTTTGCAAGAATGACATCGGTGGCCGCTTCCTGCTGGAGGATACGTGGACCACCTTCATGAAAGCCAGGCTGAACTGCTCCAGGCCAGGAGAAATTCCCTTCAACTACAACGAGCTGCAGGGCACCTTCTACCTGCCTGAGCTGGAGCTGCTCTACGGCATTTTTACAACTAATGTGTAAGTGATGTTGCATGACCAAATTCTCAGTCGTTCAAATTTATGCTAAACCTAAAGATTCTCCATGAATCCACTGCACAGCTACCAATGTTGTGAAGATACCAGCCATTTCTGTGGTGCAGAGCAAATTGCTGACTCTCTTCAGTTTTTCAGATGAAACCACAAAAACCATTTAAAGCTAAACTAAAAAAAAAGCCAATCTCTTTCATAAACAACATAGCCGTTTTTTCTTTTACATGTTCTCAAAATATATTCAAATATATTTGTTAATTCACTCATTCGTCTACCTCTACTACTATACCTTATTATCACCATCGCAATGTCAAGCTATAGCATGAAAAAAAGACTGGAAAAATAAGAAACTCTCTTATACTGATTTTGTAAAGCAGCACCGCTTTGCCTGCTATTATTATTATTATTTCATGTAAATTCAGAAGTTTAGATACAGTTAGTGTACACTGCTATGCCTTCAAATAGTGTACACTAAAACGGCCCAGATGATAAGGATAGGGATTTCTTAGCCTTATTTTTTAGGGTAATCTAAACCCTTGGAGTTATTCTTAGATATGCCTGGTGATTCTTGTAAGGCAACACCCAAAACACACATCGTTGGGAAAATCTAAAGAAATTAGATCGAGGGTCAGAGAATGAATTGTGGACCTCCATAAATCTGATTCACTTTTGTGTTCTCCACATTGAAATGAGTCCTTTAATGACATGAAATGAAAAGAAAATTAATAAGGAAATGCCAGATTACAATCAGCTATGTCCTACGTCTGATGAAAGATTGAAGTGTTTGACCAAAAAGAACATTTGGTTGGAAAATAGTTTCAGCTTGCAAGCCTTAGAATATCATCCTGCCTGGGATGCACCAAAATAAAAGCATCTTGGTACAGCTCATTTTTTTTCATGACGAAAATAGATGGCACCACAAGTAAAAAAAAATCTTGTAAAGCGGCATCTCAAGACATAACAATAAAAACGTAACTTCACTCACAAAAGCAAATGGCGGCAGTTTGCACTCCACATGGCGCTCCACATTAACTCGTGCAGTAGGTTATGATTTAAAGTTAGCATTTAAAGTGACAATAGCTTAAGGGCAGAAACTATTTAACAACCTGCTTGTTCTTGCTTTTCGGGACCGGTAATGTCTACCTGAAGGCAGCAGTTCAAAAAAATGAAGTGCTGGGTTAGAACACTGGGGAGGAAGTTAAGGTTTTCGGCACAAATAGACTTTCAAATGGATCTTTATACCACCAAATGTGTTACAGTGCGGTTTAAGAAATGTAACAGGCATCATCATTAATGAACAATGAACCAGAGTTGTACAGGTTAAAATTAAATTTCAATGTCAGGAAGAAAAATGGTAGTCTTGTTTATCTGTATGTAAATATCTGTAGATTCAGAAGAGTGTTATACATTTTGCTCCATACTAATACACACCTGGCAGTGCAGCATTCTCTTTCACATTTAGATGTGAACCATATTTTTTATATAATGATATGCATGGCAAGATAACAGTGTGCATCTGATGAAGAGTTTGAATGCATTTTATGTTTTATCTGAGTCCTTTTACATCCTTATGACTGATTGGATGTGCCAATTTTACAATCTAATCCCATATTAAGTGTTTAATCCTCTGTTTTACTATCTTTTCCTTCTTATTTCCTGTTATTTAAACTGCTGTACAGCCACTTGCCCTATCATTAAAGCTGAGTAATCAATTCTTTACAGTCAACGCCTTCATGCAGCGGAGAAAGAAAAAAAACATTTGAAGGGTATTGGAAACATTTCCCCCTACAGGCACAGAGCTTAATGAACAGCTGCACTGGATTATAATTCACATCGCCAAAAGTCTTGCAGTTTGAGTCAAGAATTAATGCTCTCATTCTTTACTTTCTCTTCCAAGCGAGGCGACCGGTACTTGTTGAAACTGACAGCTTAAAAAGTCAAAGCTGTATTTCAGCTCAGAGATCTATACCGTTAATCAGAAAAGCCGAGCAGCTTAATTGTGCCTTGTTGCTGGATTTATAGTCTAATAATGACAGTCACGAGCGATGCAGAGGGTGTCTGTCTCTTTAGGGTTTGATTTTTTTATTGTTGTTGCCAGCATGTCGAGGTAATCCTAACGAAAGCACACAAAATCTGATGGGCTTCCACGTGGAGCTGAGTTGAATTTTTCTTTTTTGTAAATGTGATCTTGCTAATCTTTGTTTTTGTTTTCTTTCCACTCTCCTTCCTTTTTTGAGGGGCTGCCTACTCCTTTCCCATCACCCCCCTTCTATTCTCAACCATCAGAAACAGCATTGCTGCATCTGCAGTGTGTGCCTTCAATCTCAGTGCCATATCCCAGGTTTTTAATGGACCTTTTAAGTACCAGGAAAACTCACGATCGGCTTGGCTGCCCTACCCCAACCCAAGCCCAAACTTCCAGGTAACGTATGCGTATTCATCTGTAAGCTGTCATGTTATGCCACGATGGATTCTAATGGTGTGACAACCTTTGGGAAAAAATACCATAGTATTTGCACAGCACTAAAAGATTTTAAAATGCTTTTACAATAACAGGAGCCTTTTCTTTAAATTTGGAGTTGTTTATGCAGGATATCTTGGAAGTTTTTCAGAAAGTCCATCCAAAACAAAAATGTTGCAATAAATCAAGTTCATGATAATCTTAGGTGGTTAATGCTTCTTTCTGCATTTCAGAACTTTTGAGGTCTGTATGTAAACTCCACATTAGGGTGATGTTTCAGTGTTGATAAGAATATTAAACCAAAAACAAAAGACCTTTGATATGATTAGGAAATCAGGACCAATCTGTAAAAGCAGGGACATTTTTGCACACTTAATGAAGATTAAGCGTTCCTCACCCATTCACCTCAGAGGAAGCTTTTCACATTTTATATAATTTCTTCTAAGTATCTATTAAGTGCGTCTTCTCTCACAATCACATACATTATGGCTGCTCATTATAAACTCTCTTGTATAGGTCATTCATTCCTTGAAGATATCTCATAAAGTCGCCCTTAATAAACTTAACTTATTTTTGCACTGGTAATCCTTTATGTTTATGCCCTACCCTAAAACCTGAAGGTGTATGGAAAGCATCTTATTTTGATTTAAGGCACCATTCCATAGTGATGACGCGTAGGGAATGCGTTATTAGCAGAACAAGTGGCTCTCGGGTTTTGCAGCCGTAGCAGATAGTGAGAGAGCTAATCCACCCGGCTTTCGGTGAGGAATTGAATTCCCTATGAGGTGTGGCCACCGGTGGGTGACACTTGCCTCGCTTTCTCAGACGTTTCTCATCACCGGCCTCCATCATGTCGCCGCCTGAGCCATCACATGCAAGAGCCCTCAATCGAGAACTAACACATGCATTATCTATAATGGTGTTGCTCATGCAGAAAAGTCAAAAGGAATGCTCAGAGGGGGGAGGAAAAAAAAAAGGTGCAAGCATTGATGGCATGCTGCATGCACACGTGGGCACACACCAATGAATCTGTGACATAGAATATGCCTCTCTGTCGTCATGCATTCTCATATCTTGCTTGTCAGCATCTAGTTTAGCAAAAACAAACTTCATGAAAATCAATTTTCCTTATCTGGTCAGAGCTGACTGCAAATTTATGCCCTTCAATGTGCTATGGGAACATCACATCGCTTCTCTTTTTTTGTTACGCTTCTCGAGGATAAACGTGGATCCGTCTCACCTCTCTTCGCCCCCCCTCCCCCCCACTCCTATCTTCCTGACTTAAGCTTGGGTACAATGTTTGCTCCGTACCAGTGGACCAATGCTCACTTTATCTAGGTTTCAGTGACATCTTCATCAAGCATTTGTCAATGTTGGGATTTACAAGCACAAGATTTATAGCTCTTTCTCAAGCCAGCACACATACACTTTCACAGAAGCACAGGCACCAACAGGCATCTATAAAAATCAAGGAGCCACAAAAACCACACACCTCACATATCACACATAAAATACATTTGTTGTACAGCTAAGTTGCCCGAAAAAAGAAGGAATAGACTTGCCAGGGGGGGATAATTATGATTACGAAGAGATGCCTTAACACACATATGCACGCATATTGGTCATTGATTGAGGGCCTAATTCCCAGTCTGCAGAGAAAATCCCTCCATTCATTTGAAGCACACCGATTGATTCTGCAGGGTTTGTTCAGGCAATGAGTCATGTTCATTGTGCGTTACTGCCTAATATTGGGTTTATGTTATTTTATAATAGATTTGGCTGAATAAAAAAATTCTTTATTCAGCCACAGAAGTAGAAGCATTTGTTAAGTTTGACTAAGGAGCAAAAGCAAATATGTTTTTCCTTTGGTTTTTAGTAAGACATACAACAAAGATGGCAGATGAAAATAAGTTTATAATTCTGCCTGCCTCCAGTTCAGGTAAATAGTTATGAAAACAATTCTGTTATTGTATTTGAATTGTGAAAATAAACTAGAATTAAACTAAAACTAGATATTTTTTGAGAAAAAATGTTCCTGGTTCGTCTTTTGGGATGATGTAACAGTGCCTGACAAAAGTGTCCAGAACTCTTAATTTTTGTTTTTTCATACTTTGTCACATTACAGTGAAAAACCTTGACATGTTGTAATGGCGTTTTATGTGAAAGAACACAAAGCGGAGTGAAACTGAAAGTAAAATGAAACATAGTTTGTAACATTTTTTACAAATAAAAATCCTAAAAAATTTGCACACCTTTGTTTTTATCCCCTTTCACTCTGAGAAGCCCAAGTAGATTTCCTACAGTTCATTCCTTCCTGATGTAGGGGAAAGAAGAACTAGATGGAGAAGAAGGAGCCAGATATTTACAACAATTAACCCTTGTGTCCAACCGACCCCACACTCGTAAAACTTGTATCATTTACCACAGTCCTCATCGTTTGCCTCAGTCCTCGCACGGACAAGGTTAATGTTGACGTATATGTATTTTTCCACCATATATTTAGTCTTTTCATTAAAAACATAGACCATATGAATGGCTAACATAACAAGGAAAATATCCCTTACTGGAAGCTTATTTTTTTCAAAGAGACTATATAAACAAATTGTAAATAACCTCTTTAACCAATAGAGAAAACAACGCAAGTCTTCTTTTCAAGTCAACTTCACCAAAACGTTTTGTTCACAAAGCCTCATGCACAGTGGTCACTACAGTGGACAGCTGTCTAAAAGCCTTATTCTTGTGCTGCTTGTGGATTTTTATGTTATAAATGCACACAGAACACTGAAGTGGACACTAGTGCGTCATAAAATACACCATCAACTGCAAATGCAAGAAATTATTTTTGTTAAATCCAATATGGCCAACAGACAAAAAGAATGCCAACTGACCGAGTCCCTCCTTCTACTGCAGACGTCTCTTGCAGGTAAAAAAAAATATTGTGACATCAACTCCTAAAGGACAATATTACTGACATATTTTTCAAATAACTTTGTATTTGGAGAAAATTACAATTGATCACCTAAAAAAATTTAAAAATATATATTTTTTACAATTTTTTCCCAATCTTTTTTCATACCTTAAGGAAATCTCCTCCCCCCAAAAAAAATCCTGATACAAAGGGTTATAATTCATGCATGAAAGGGTTAAAATACAACAAACATAGCCAAAAGCCCAAGAAGAGCAAAATGTGAAAAATGTCAGGCGGTGTGAACACTGTCCTTTGCAAGGTTCAGCAAATCCAACAAAGATTGGGATCAGGTGTTGCCAAGTGTTAAACGTTTAGTTACTCAGGAAACGCAGAGTCTAAAATGAAATGCCATGATACTAGGAAGACATTTTAAACACACTGCCATTTTGCAAAAGCATGGTGTAAAACAACCACGGTTCTGAGTGCCACTTATGTCATCCTGGCAGGGCACTTTGCCCTGATGATGAGAGGGGGAGACAGCTGAGTGTTGGATGGGCCCTCAGCCAAATGATGGTTGTGTCCCTCACCTTGACTCTCTGCTCATAACATCAATTTTACAGTGGATTCGCTGTAATGGAGCCTCAGTGGCCAGAGCCAAACGCGTAAAATTCTGACATCCACATTCTTTGGCATCCTTGCACACAATGCAAAAGCAGACCACAAAGGGAAACTTTAGACGTGTGTTACTGAACATCCACATTGCATTTACATTCAACATATTTTTTTTTTCACCAAGGGCAGGATGATTATTTGAGACACTGGCAAGCACAGTCTTGGATATCTTGGTAGTCTTTCAGGACTGCAATTTCTCACATTCTGAACGTGCAGGAGCACTGATCCGTTCATCAGACTAGAATCCCTTCATGATTGTCGTTTGTCAGCCCAGTAAAGGCCAAGGATTGATCTGTATAACGTGTCTATAATGCTGCCATTGAAGCTTGTCTCCCAGGAACAAATCGCCAGCCAGAGTTCAGCCTCAGCTTAGCAGTAAAAAAGGTGCACTGCTAGCATGGAGATGAGAAAACGCAATTCAATACTGTAATTAAAACAGCAGCGGTCTGTTTTGGGTGGTGTAATTGCCATGCAAGACGTATTTTTGTTTTCTCTGCCCTGTGTTCTGGTGGAAGCCTGTTCTTTGTGAAAGATGCCACAATTCAAAAATCCGGACCTCATCATGGGACATCATTTACTGAGAGGGGCACGCTTGGTTAGCTTTAGTTTCTCAGTTCGCCCTTAGCTATGCCGGCTTTTGTCCTGCACCTTGTCCTCTCCACTTCAAAGAGGAAAAAATTCACCCCAGATTCATCATATCGTGGAAATGGCTTTTCCTATAGGCAAACCTTAGCTACATACAGTGCCGTCCAAAAGCATACAGCCCATTTGGATTTTTTTTTACATTTTACCATGTTACATACAAAGATATAAATTTAGCTTTTTGAATTTTTTATTTATTTTTTTTGTATTTCTTGATTAAAAGTAGTAATCTTTTGATGTGCATTTGTAATTACCACCCCTGGTTAAACCTAGTCTTAAATATTAAACCTTTTTGATTATAACTATGAATTTTACTACCTTGAAGAAATCAAGACTTGTCTCCAGAATGAAACAATAAAGCTAGAAAAATGCATGTATTTATTGTCACTTTGTGACAACAGATTTCTTCACCACTAAATCATTGCTTGTCCATCTTTGACACAGAATCCCTGCGAGTCTCTCTAAAGATATTAATAATGAAAACAATGAGGTCTCAGACACTTTTTGGAGTTATCATTTCTGAGCTGAAGAATGACACAATCCGGAAATATTATTTTCCAAGTAGCAATAAAGCTTACCAGCAATATGTATGCATATGAGTGGGAAATCTCATAAAAGAGATAACTACCCACTCAGTGAAACACTCATTCAGACTCTTTCCATCAAACTCTGTGACTACAAAGCCTTGAAAGTTGGGAGGATGGCAAAACCAACTAAAAGAGGCAATGATCCTCCTTGTTCGTTTAATCACTCCTTCCCTTAAATTTCCATCTCTTGGTTTATTTCTGGAAAAAAAAAACCTTAAGAGTATTATCCTGTAATCCTTAAAACCCTAGACTTTTATGAATGTAATGAAGTCTAATGTCGTATTCTTCCAAACTTTTTTCCATCTGTACAGTGCGGCACCATCAACTCTGGCTCCTACGTAAACCTGACTCAAAGGAACCTGCAGGATGCACAGAAGTTTCTTCTGATGCATGAGGTGGTCCAGCCAGTGGTCCCCGTTCCTTATTTCATGGAAGACAACGTGCGCTTCACTCATATAGCAGTGGATGTGGTACAAGGGAAAGACACGCTGTTCCACATCATTTATTTGGCCACTGGTAAGTACCTTGAACAACTTCTTTTTTTTTACCTAATAAAAAAATTTGTGCCAGCGGTACAGGAGAAAGTTGTTCGTTTAGATTTAGAATTAAACTCGCTCAGTTTTCCCCTTGTTTTTGAAAGGTTAATATATCTTTTAAAAATGTTTCAAATAAAGGAACAAGTTGTTGTTCATGGTTTCATCCAATAACTTAATCCTTTTTCCTGTTGATGTTTGACGTTCATACTAAATAAAAAAAATAGAAATGGAAGCAAAATTCTTTGCACTACATATTCGTAAAATGAAATAACCAAACATTTTTTGAGGGGCAATGCACATTTTGTGGCTCTACACAAATTTATGTTGTTGAAGGAAAGGCAAAAATGACTGGATTGGAATCACTTCTACCTATACATGCAATAAGAGCTATGAATATATTTTTTTAGATTGAACGGGGCAAGACTTCAAAATTAATATTCATAGACATCCAGCTTGACTAATATGGAGATATTTTAAAAAAAATAAAATTGTGGACAAACTCTTAACTGTATAATTACTTACTTGTGGTAGTCCTCAGGACTGAGACCAGATAAATTACCTTAATGCACACATTGCCTCAATGTTTTATTCATCCTTACTTTTCTTGCTGTGAATGTTGATGGTTCCAAAAAAAATGTAAAAAAGGCCTAGGAGCTTGAAGGCCTTGAAATGCACTCTGCACATGAAAGAAGTGTCTCGTAAGAAGCAGAACAATACTAGTCAATCTGTATCAACATCATCAAGACATCAAAGCGTCTGCTTTAACATGAGCTTCATGACCTTTTACCTACACATGTTCCACATATGTTACGAAGCCTCATGCAGTCACATATAGATGACAGAAGAAGCATTTTTTCATAAAAATGTAATCGCTCTTCTGTATTGCAAAATAAAACAGCCAATAGTCATGTCTAGAGAGAGACAAATGACACATGTGCGGTCATTACACATTCACTCTGTCCAGTGTGTACGGTTGGCACTTATCAGTACATTGTTTGATCCAAACTGGTGTGATCCTGCGATGATGTCAGACTTGGCAACAAAAGGTCTCCAATTACCTGTTATTATTTGATGAGTTGCTGTAATGAGTTGCTGTGATGTAGCATGGGCTATAACAGGTGTGCTGAACAGAATTTTGAATGCAGTGACCCACTTTGCTCTACTAATGTACCAAAAAAAAGCCCACTGGGAAATGGCAGCATGATCCTCCTGTGTTATTTTAGGATATTTCACATGTCGTATATGATACACGCATATGTACAGTCACTCTCTCTCATACACACACACACACTTGCAGTCTGTTCCAGTTCACTTCCTCCTTGCTTGGCATCTCCCTCAAAAACTCCCCTCTCATTGTTTGCATGCTGCTGTGATCAATGCAGCACTGAACCAGAGCTGCCCACACTGCAAGTTCCCCAGACACTAACCAGACACTAATGAAAACATCTGAACCACTGCCAAGGCCATTGGCTTGCACTCATACTGTACCTAATCACACGCTGTTATTAACGCCTAAACGCACCCCACTGATTGGGGCCATTGTGGGGAAATCTAATAGCTCCAGCCGGGAGTTCAAAGATGTTGAAGTGTGAGGCTCTTTCAAACAGCCGTGCAGCTTGCTGAGCAGAGCGGTGAAGCTGTTATTCAGTCTCCTTAGTGTTTCCTGCTGGTCATTTTTCTTTCTCAGTGGTAGAGTTGATGGAATAAAGAATCTGAAATGTTGAAGTGCACGCCTCCAAACGCACACAGCAGCACTTTAATACACATGCCAAATTAGATAATAGGACATTATGAGATATTTTAGGCTTCAGAAAGAGCCGTTTTATTCTACCACACAAAGAAAAGTTATCAAAGAAATAGAAAATAAGAACCATGATAGTGTGTAATTTATTGAAAAACAAAATTAAATTAAATCGGTTTAATAGAAGGGTCATAAATGAAGTTCTGCACACAACTTTGTAATAATAGTTACAAGCTGCTAAAGTAAAAAAAATATATACAACTTAGAAAATGTACCTTAACAAATCAAGTTCTAAGAGTTAAAGTTGAATTTCACTTACATTGTCTTGCAAAAATATTTTCGCTCCTTTAACCATAATCCTTTTCATAATCCAATCACAAACTTTAACATGTCTCATTGGGAATTTAAGGTGGTTGAACATAATCAAGTCAAAAAAATCATTGTGAAGCAGAAGAAAGATTTTTACATAACTAAATGTGTAAATAGTGAATGCCTTTGTGTTAAGCCTTCTGGATCAACACTTTACAAAATCCCTTCATGCTGCAATTGCAGTTGCAAGAAGTTTTTTGGCGTATCAGCTGTGAGAATCTAATTTATGTTCATTTTTCTTTGCAAAGTATTGAAACTGGATGAAATGTTTATGGATTTGTCTGGACTTAGGCTCATTCATGCATAGCACATTGATATGCTGCGATCTAATATTTTTTAGTGTAGCTCTGGTTGCATGTCATCTTTTCAACACTTGTTTTCTTTTTGTCACTCTATGAAGACCAAAACTGCCACTGCTTTGTGTTGTTCTATCACATAAAATCCCAATGAAATACATAGAAGTTTAACAAAAAGAAAAGAAACAGTAAATCTGCTTTTAATTCTGAAAGGTTCAAGTCTCTTATTGTACGGATTACCTCAAGTTGCTGCAGCATTACTGACCACACTGCTTGGGGCAAAACTTAACTTTTACATTTCATGCCTTTAAGTTACCTATTAGCATTTTGCCCTTCTCCCTATCCCTCCACTGTACACCTAATTACCTTTGGCTCGCCCAGGGGACTGCAGGTATAATGGATTATGTTTGTTTTAGCTCTCCCAAAAGAAAATTTGCCTCAAAGTGTGTCTCACTGGGCCTACCTTACACAATTAAAGGTCAGGATACACTCACGATGACACAGATTTCCACACATTTCCACACGTTTCGCTCTCTTTTATAGCTACAAAGCAGCTTCATCCCTTAGAATATTCCCTTAAGAAAAAGTAGGCCAGAAATCATGCATTCAGGTGCCTCATCAACTCTTCCGTTATGTCTGCAGTGCTGCATATTGATGCTTTAACCAGGCTTTGTACATCCAGCCCCATTTCTTTTTTATTCCTCTTTCCACAGCCTCCTTCAGGAAGCGATTGTTCAGTAGTTCACAGTGCTGAGTGTAGTTCTTCCCATTCAGCATAGATTATTTGTTGGTTTTCCTCTTCAAACCCTCTGTTATTCTTATCCTGCCCTTCCTTTGGCTCTTTCCCCCATTACTTTACCTTTTCTCTTGTGGATTATCGGCCCCTCTTTCCTCTTTGTGACATAATCCTCTCTTCTCCCCACTTTCTGTTCCAGATTATGGCACTATCAGAAAAGTGCTGTCTCCTCTCAACCAGTCCACGGGGAGCTGCCTATTGGAGGAGATCGAGTTGTTCCCGCCCAGGAAGAGGCAGCCGATACGGAGCCTGCTGATCCTGCACAGCCGCAGCGAGCTTTACGTGGGCTTCAGGGACCAGGTCATCAAGATACCGCTCAAGAGATGCAGCTACCACAAGAGCAGAGAGTGAGTCCGTGAACAAAGAAAACACTATTAATCTCAATGGGAGCTGCCAAAGGCAAATGTGCAAACAAAGTTTCCGAGCCGTATTTTGTTTTCTTTTTCATAAGATGGTTTTTATCTGAGAGCACCAGGCCTGAGCTAAAACTTTAAATCCTGCAAATCAGCTTTGTCTGATCCACTGGAGGTGCTCGTGGCTGTCCTCTGACTGCCTCCCCAGCTGATTGACCCATTGCACAAAAACCATGTGCTTTCTGCCTCGTGCAGCGTTCTGAAGTTTAATCAGATATTTTGGGTTTCTGTCTGTCTTGTAGGCTGCCACGTCTCTGAATAAATACAGTCAAGCTCGGGTGTAAAAGCCAATCATAGGATTCACATCAAGATTTGAATCCTATCTGCCGTTGCGCTGATAAATTGCACCTTCATTATTCTATTGCATCGTTGCCATTGCACACTGCAGCCTTAATGCGTCATATTACAGCCGTTGCTCTGCAATACATAATGCAGTCACTTCATCACATTCACTATTTCTCTTTTTATACGAAGGCTGAGAAAGTTAGAACAGACAAAACGGATGAAAGAAACTTCACCAAGGACACACGTCAGTTGCTAATAGCTACGTTTTATCTCTGATAATACTTTTAGAGACGGGCTTGAAATGTTGGAATGATGCCTTTTTTGTGCTTTTGTTGTGTGGATACGTAATTTGGAAGACCCCAAACCCCTCCAGAAGATAGGCCCTGATGTGTTTATTTTTTCTTTTAGTTCTTTCATCTGGCGTCATTCGGTAATACCATCACTTTGTATTTATAGAGTGGCACATCTTGTGTCTTTTTTTATTTCTTGTGGAGCAATACCACACAATGTGAACCTCATGTCCCTTATTGCAACTAGATGCAAATTATGTATAATTTAGGCATCTATTTCAGATCATATCAACAATCATGGCCCGCAACTAAAAAATACCCACGTTGTTGCTCAGATGATTTAAAGATTACCTATGAAAAAGGACTTTGAGATATGTCAATCACGTGAAAAGTACGCCCTTGTACTGTCCTTGCACTGTGCTGTATACACTTTACATCTTTTTACTTATACTGTGTATGACTTTGATTTTCCAAGAAGCAGAATTGTGTCTGTCATCTCTCATATTGGTCCAAACACTTCCCCAGCCCCATAGTAATACAGCACCATCATTTTTACACAGAAGCACCAGCCCTTTCTCTTTTTCAGAGCTGTCACTGGGATGGATACTAAAGCATGTGAATCACTTGTTTCTTACTCATTCATTCTAGATTGTGACTATATTCTGTCTCTTTGTTATGAAACCTCTCAGAAAGAAAAAAAAAATCACTGTTTCCACCGGGGCATGTCACGCAACATTGACGCCTGCGGCCGAAAGATATGTCACCGCACTGTCACCACGGCCTTGTCTTTATATGAAAAGAGTAGCTTTATTACTCTCAACAAACCATATGCTGCAGTTTCTCAAAAAGACATGCTACAATATATACATATACTGAAAATATCCTCACATTGAATATTGTCTGAGCTGATGTTGAAAATGTAGTCGGCGCACTACATTAAGGAAGATGTTATGATGTTGGGCCCAATGCATGATCATGTTCTACATTCCGGGGCAATTCTACATATGTTTTTCCTCCTCGCTTTAGTAGTGCTTTCATTTGTTCTGTTACTTTCTTTTTTCTGTCTGTTTTCTCTCTTCTGACATGTTCAATTATACTTTCTGCTACCAGCCAATCTCTGCTGCCTCTTATATTTTAATAAGACACTGAAACCACCACTTATTACCTTCCTCAATTGTCTCCTTCTGCCTAGCTGAATCCATGCCATTCTAAGGCACAGGCATCTGTGTGACACAACAGACTCACAAAACTCCTCTAATAGGGTCATTGTATTCCTACCCTTTAGAGCCTGCGTAGGAGCCAGGGACCCGTATTGTGGCTGGGATTTGTTGCTGAAAAAATGCACCACCCTGGAGGAAAGTGTCAGAATGAGCCAGTGGGAGCAGAGCATCACAAAATGTCCAGTGAGTATGAGTCTGCCCTATGATCTTTGCATATAATACGGCATAACGCACTTTGTAATTCCCGTATTTCTGCATAAATCCTAACTGAAATGTCAACGAATTTGCACATTAGTCCTTTAGAGCAATGCAAAGACAAGCTGGCTTTGCTATTGTACAACTAGAAGTTTCCATTATCTCCTGATCAGATTCAGCCTTTAATAAAAACGTGTCTCGCAGTGACAGGTGATGAAGCATGCAGAGGGATGTGGAATGCTTAGTTTAAATATTCTTTAGCAAAGATATCTTGTCCTGTCGCATCTATGTGGTTATGTTGTGTTGCAGCACTTAAAAATTTACATACAATTGAAACTTGATATTTACGTATGCTGTTTAAAAAGACACATAGCCTTTCATCTTACTCTGAGAGCAGCAACACAGCAGAGAGCAAGGAGAGGGACTTGTATGGGTAGGTCCTGAGTTTTCTTGTAACTCCCTATTGCAACTTTAGGGAGTTTGTAAAACACGAGATCATGTCATGATAAACTGTGTAGGATATGTTCATGCAAAACGTGAGAGCCAACCAAATAACGCTTGTAAGAGAGCATCACTATTCACACCGCAACGCGTCCAGTATCGTCATGGAGTGAAAGGCCACTCCGAGATGAAGATGCCGTTATGAGAAAACAAAGTTTTAAAAAATCTGACTGGGACAGTGACTTTCCTTTATGTCCAGTGATCTTGTGAAACTAAAACTGGAGTGTTTGACCATAATGATTATCACAAGGCCAATAAGTAAACACTAAAGCACTGAACAAAGAGTAGTTCACATGAAAAAAAATATTACAACGATAGCTTTATCAATAGCTTCAGTTGTTACCACTCCTGCCGACTGGGATCTTTCTTGTCATCCATGTTTGGGTTGTCTCCATGTCCTCTGGGTTTTCCCCCCACACTCCAGAAGAATGAATGCATGTCAATTCAAAGCCAACCTCAGGTGGGACTGTGTGTGTGTTGCATGAGTGTGTGTCCTGCATGCATCTATGTTGCCCTGTGAAAAACTGGCAATGTACCCCGTCTCACGCTCAGTGATCACAGGAGATCGGGACTAGATCACCCATGACCTTCCGAAGTTTATCGGGTACTAAAAAATTGGATGAATAGATGGACACATTATAGGCTTGTTTTCTGTTCTAGTTGAAGTGAATTATCTATGCAGAAGCTTGCAGCAACATTTTATTCTCTTACTTTAGGGCCATAATACAGTCTATCATATTTTTTTTCTGTTTGAGAGATATTAACTCCCTTTATCTTTCATATGGACCTTATGGACAAGCAAAGCACATCAGAGCTTCAGATGAATATTTGACACTCAAGCCTCTGAGGAAAAATTCTTTATTCTTGGAGATAAATAATCTCTGCATAAACCGCTATGTTTAAATAAAGGCTGTAAAACAAATAGAAAACGTAAACTCTGCTGTATGTTTTTCATTATTTAAAACAATTTATCTTTCTGTAATATGATTTATTGGATGGAATACGGAAAGGGGAACTGATACCGCTCATGTTGGCTTATTAAATATGTAGCTTGACTCTAGACACTATATGCTTATCTTAGCATAAATCGTAAGCACAAACAATCTTTGGTCTCCTCTACAAAAATTATTCTTAATAACATTCTAGTCATCTATAGAAAAGCATCAGAAAAGAAAACCTATACTTTTTTTAAGCTGTTCTTTACTTGCAACGTCAGCAAACAAAATGCAGCCAACCACATCCTTCTACTATTGTATTGATTTTTTTTCCTCTCGTTAGGATCACACAAAAAGTAAAAACAGTGGTAACTTTGTACTTTAAAGGCATAGAATTCAATTAAACCTAATAACAAACTAATTAAATGTGCTGTTTTGCACATGTCCAAAACAAGACGTTTTACACTTTGCTGCGATGGAGCACACATGATTGTTGGCATTCTACCAACGCCATCAACAGACCCAAGGAAAGTAATTTTCACTGCTTGTCAATCTGGGAAGATTTAAAAGCACCGCTTGAAGTCTGTCACTCACCAGAGAGAAATATTATTCTCAAGTGGAAAACATGTGATACAGTTACCAGTCTTCCCAGAAATTGATGTGTTAGTCAGTTCATTCAAGGTCATGCTGAACTGCAATGAGATGGCAAAAAAATGAACTACAACCCAAACTTCACACACCTCCTCAGACTCTGTGTTTAAATCTAATTACAGAACCAGTGGCTGTTTTTTTCTTCACCAGGCTAAGAGTTTTTAGGTCCATGACTAAAATTTGCACCTCTCTCTCATCAGCTACGTAATTCTGGTAAACCAAAAGAATCCCTAGGCAGAAGCGATTAAAAAGTCCCTTTAGTGTATTCTCGGGGGTGGGGGGGGTGGGGGGGGAACTGCCTGTAAATGTTCATCAGAGTTGACACTTTAACACAAACAGATGAATACAGTATTGCTCCATTATTTCTAAAATGTATCACCGAGAACAAGAAATAGACGTATTATGCAGAGAGTAAAGTCCAGACACGAAAAAGAAATAGCTGTTTAAAATAACTCAACAAGATGTGAAAGGGAAAAAAATACAAAAATAGAGCATTTCTTTAATCACCATTACACTTGCACGACCTATGAGTGCATTAACGGTGTGCAAAGGGTTATATAACTGGCTTGGTGTCTATTCGGCTGCATACGTCTGCAAAGTGGTGGTCTAAAGTTAAAAGCCAGCCAAGGTTTTGCATACTGAGAAGTGTTGTGTAGGCAGAGATAGGAGATGTGCTTCACCAACAAATTCACAAGCACCATCTGGCATTGCAGTCTTATATGTGTGGTGAAAGATGTTTTACTTTTAAAAGAAGGCAGTTTTGCTGTTGGCCCATCGAGGAGGTTTTAGTCCCAGATTAATATTTCGATTCAAGTAAAATGGACATCCCTCACAGCTTTTTGAACTCTTGCCATATCTCCTATTTTCCATGTGTGATGTTAAACTTTGTAAAAAATAAAATATTCCTCTCTCTTGCCACTGAAATCTGCCATGGATTTACATTTGAGATAATATCTAGATTCTGTTCTTTCTCTTCTGACATATAAGCATTAAAGCAAATTATGATTACTTTCCTTATAAAAGCCACGCAGTGTTGGATCGGTTATTGAATATTGCATCTTGTACAACCTTAAGTAAATAATTCAGTAGACAATACACAGCTACCAAATCGCTCACACTCTCAGCCTGAATGATGCTGCAATATTGGCTTTATTGGCTGCATCTGTGCAGCCGTTTGCTTCCTTGGCTGGCCATTGTTGCAGATGTTGTGTACTCGGTCCAAGCGTTTCTCATTTAGGCACACGGCAAAATTCAATTACCAATAAGAGCAGAGGCCAGGCGTTGTGTTTTGCTTCTGCCAAACAGATGATGATCGCACTCTCTTTCGCTGGTGTGATGATGCTTTTTGCATTTTGAAATTATCCTGAAATGTTGCACCAACATTTGGGCTCATAGCATCCTCAGTGCTGAATCTGTCGATTGGCCCTTACAACCAGGTCATCACACTTGTGATTTTTGCTCTTCTAATATCTGATCTTTCCAGTTTGATTCTGTTTTTGCTTCATGTATTCGTTGACGAGGCCCCATTTTGTTTCCATGTATTGGTGTTTTATGAATGTGCATATTCTGAGTCTCTCTCTCTCTGTTTTATAATTCCATTATACCATGCAGCAGATTCTGTCTTACTTCATGGTTATAGCAGACAACTGCTCAATTTTTTGACATGCTGCAGACGATGTAATGGATTTTTTTTTTTTTTTTTTTTGCATCTATATGAGGAAAATTGATTTTTGTTTCCACCCTTCTGTACCGATTATCTCCCAGAGCAGCATATTCCTGAAAGCCACACTGATGCAATGACCCATTTCTGAGAAAAAAAAACAAAAAAAATCAAAAACATGACATTCAAAGTGTTTTATTTTTGGTCCTGTTTGTCACTAACAGGTCCGTAACGTTACAGTCGATGGGGGCTTTGGTGCCTGGTCTGGCTGGTCCACCTGCACCCACAATGACGGAGGCAGCTCTGGGGCTTGTCTGTGTCGGACGAGAGCCTGCAATAATCCCGCCCCTCAGTGTGGCGGCCAGAAGTGCTATGGGATCAGCGTTGAAGTCGCCAACTGTTCCCGGTATATTATTCTGATGCTGTTCTTCTTTATCATTTTTGAATATTGTAAAGCAAAAAAATTAAAAATTAACAGATACTCCCTGCATCCTCACACCCAGTCATTAGAGATCAACACCCTGCAAATGATTTTTTTTTGGTGACATTTCCATTCTGTTACTTCGAGATTATAAGTGTTGATTGAACATTGGAGCTTTTTTACACTTCCTCATTAAAGGTTTAACACTATCAAGTTAAATACTGATTTTAGAGAAACTGATGCTTTCCAACTTGTCTCGTGCCTGGAGAAAAATAACATTTGCACATGCTTCCAGTGAAACGGCTCCACGTTTCCAGTCACATGATAATTTCACCTGCTTCTGAAAAATTAATACTCATTTGAACCCGTTTTAATGAACTTCTTTACCTACATTAAGAAGAGGTTGAGTCACAGTCACAGCTAAAATCATATAAAGCCGAAATTTCAGGTGTTGCACCAGATGGTGAACTAAAAACAACCATTCAGTTATTTAAGATTTTCAAAAAAATAGTTTCTTTTTCTGTCATATCTAAAGGAGCTTTGTACCTGGAACCTTTCTCTCAAACATAGAGACAGTTTTTTTTATTCTTTTAAGGAATGTTTGTTTTAAATGAAAAAGGGCATCTTCGAAACTCTGATGAGACCATTAGAGTTCCCTTAAATAGAAGAACAAAAGAATTTGTAACTTTTGATTTCAGTGGCTACCAGGCAGTTTTAGAATTCATATAAAAAAACTAATAAACTTGATCTTACCTTTAGAGCTTTAGATGGAAGATTGCTTGACTGACCTGAGGTCATCTAATCAGAATCTTTTACAGCCCATCACACCATCTTTAGGACTCAGGAGGACTGAATTATCTAATTGCTGGCACCTAGATTACACATATAGGGCAATATTTCTAGAAAAGAACTGAAGACATTTTTTTCCCCAGGGACCTTCATTACTGCTTTGAGTTTTGTGTTTGTGTTCTATGTATGAAACATCATTGTGTATTTTATCTTTTCTTCTGTAAGACATTGACATTTGTATCTGAGAGTGGTTGCATAGCTATAGTTTTACTCACTACTGTGTTTGAGTGAGAAAGTTCAAGTCATGTTCATTATTCTTCAAGTTATTAATACAGTACCAAGGCCAAATAAATGTAAGAAACTGATATTTGATTTGTCTCTCTGGCGAATATCCGAGTCTGATGCTACTTTTTGCATCGTCATAGAAATGGAGCTTGGACTCCCTGGACTTCCTGGTCTCCTTGCAGCACCACTTGTGGCATCGGCTTCCAGGTGCGTCAACGCTCCTGCAGCAACCCAACGCCTCGCCACGGTGGGAGAGTGTGTGTTGGCCAGAATCGTGAGGAAAGGTAAGAAGCGGAATCTTCCTCTTCTACAGTAGCACGCAAAAGGTTTAAACAACTGCAGATACCATTTGAATTGATGAGGGTTGCGGTCTCCAGACTTTAGTTTCTTCATTTTCCGTCTAGAACAAGACATCATATGTTGCAAGGATTTAATGTAAGGTATTAACCCTTTTATCTGTCACCCTCAAAATCCTTACATAAGTCAATGGGTCGATCCATCAGCACACCCGTGTTATGATCGTGACAACTAAGGGGTTAACATTGAAATCTTGATATAAAATTTTTTTTTTTTTTTTTTTTTGCTCATTCCCACATAAATAAGCCGAATAAATGTTATCATAACTACTCCATCCAAACCACATGAAGCTGACCACTACAAGGTCTGGCGTCATGGAAGTAAAACAGAGTGAGGTTATAAGATTGTAGACTTATGCACAGCATTGTATTTTCATCATTGTGTACTGATTAAAGTGCATATGTGTTGAACAAAGGTGAGGATTGTGGAAAAAGATCGAACAAACAGCAGCAGTCCCCACCTCTGTAACCAGTAGTAAGGGAGCCTGTATTCGGTTGCAACTTTTCCCTTTTCTTTGTCCTTTGTGCCCTTTCTTTTGTTCAACTCTTTGACAGCCAATTAGAGAAGGTGCAGGGTAGGACTTTGCTTGGGTAATTATCTGGTTTTCAGACACAAACCATTCCATATCGCAAAGTTTTGGTGGAAAATAGTCACCCTTTTCTTAAAAGATGCTTGCATGGTTTCCAAGCACCTTTTCAAGTTACAAAAAAAATGAAGCTGAAAGCAGGTGTAGAAGCAAAAGGAGACACACACAAAGCAACACAGCTAGAAAAGGTCAAGGCCCCTTTTTTTACTTCTGGTTGTTCTGGCTGTCAAGAAGTTTTCATCAGTTGGCTAAACTTGAGAAAGAACTCAGAAAAAGCTTTGAAACTTCTGCTGTATTTGAACACAGAATATTCACAATACTTCACATAATCTTAAAGCCAGTTGTATAAATAGATTTTTTGTTTTCCCTATGTTCATGGAGTTTACACAAAAACATTAGTGTGGATTTCCTTAATCACCCTGCTGTGAAACAAAACTGTAGACAGAAAAAGTGCAAATAACTACAGATCTGCTGGTACAGGGAAAAGAAGAATATATATATATCTATATATATATATAAAGCATTACCATGGTAACATAAAGTGGATTTCGCAAGATGGGTAATTAGAGATGGACTTTTAAGATCTTTTAATCACCTTTTTTTTACCTTATTTTCATCTTCTTTCTTGTGCAACCTCACACCTTTTTTTTTGGCCAACTGCAGCTCCAGAAGGAGCAGTCTTTGAGTAATACACTTCGCCTTCTGGAGCCGTGAAAAAAAATATAACATCGAATGACCGCCGCTGCCCAGTTACTGAAAAAAAATACAACATAAAAAAAAACAAAAACAGCTGACTGGCTCTAAAAACCGCCGCAGAAGAGAAGCCGATTTTACCATCCCATTTTTTCCCTCAGTTTTAATCCCGTTTGTGCCATCTCCAATACTCAGGCTCAGTAGTCACTCTGTTCAGATATTTGAAACAAAGCAGAGAGGTTTTACGCTAGCTACTGGAAGGGGATGTTTACAGGATTCTTTTAATTTTCAAATTCAAATCAGTTTGAAAATTGAAAGATCAGTCTGTTAGTTTGTTCTTTCTTTTATTGATTTTTTTAACCTCAAATTAATTGAAATCAGAGGTTAAATGATTTCTACCTTAAAACAGACAAACCTTAAAGAGGCCAGTAGGTATTCAGGTCTTGCTAAAGACATTAGGAGTATATTTTTTTCCAGGTTTGTTAGGAAAGCTCATAAATGATACCAAGCATGATAAATAAAATAAGATACTATAATGGATGGAAGAAAAGAGTAAAACCATGAACCCCGTAAACACTGTGTCTTATCTTGCTATGTATGTTGACGTGTCTAAAAACTGGTTTTGTGCGGGTCTAAGCTTAAGGAATTGAAGTAAATTTAAAAAAAAAAAGAAAACCAGCCATTTTTATTATTAAGTTTGTTGCTATATGTGTGCCCTCCATTCTCTTGTATACTGTATACAGGTTTACTGGGATGAAAGGTGGAAAATTCACAACGTTTTACTGTGTTGAGACGCCATTCGTTGCATTTGCACTAACGTTTCCATCAAAGTTCACTATCCCTGAACACTATTAGTAGCATCAAATGGTCAATTAGTATTAACAGCAATTGTTTGGGCATCTGTCCATTGGAGCCGATTTGAGCGTTCAACATGCAGAGTGAGTGAATGTTCGAAAATGCAAACAGAGCTACCAGCATAGCATAGAATGCAACAATTGCTCTTTCACTGATTCAGTAGCAGTGGGAAATGTTTCCTCTACATATGGCCTCTTAGAGTTGTGATATTCAGGCCTGTCCTAATAGAATATCCTAGTAGAAGGTGACACTGGAGCAATATTCACCCAATGCAGTGTATTTTTAAGCCAATAAAACACAGAGCAAATATGCAATATCATGCCATTGGTATTGGCTTATTTATTAAACTATTAGTATTAGTTTCTTTGTTAGTGCATCCACCTAACCTTTTGTTTAAAGCTTAACCTTTAAAAATTGTAATTGTACTGCAAGGTAGCCCTGCTGCTTCTTTCTGCTTCTATCACAGGAAGAGATGTGACATCTTAATGAATAAGGCAGCATTCAGGTGATCTAAAAGTAACAACATCCATCTTCACAAGGTGCAGGCATATGGGTTTAAAAGGGCAACACGGGGATATGTAAATTAACTTGTGCTCACATTTATGCATCCACTTGGAAAAAAAACATTTGGTTTGCCTTTGTTACCATGTCTGAAATCTTCCACCACCAGCTCTTGTTTGAAGTAAGCCATGTACAAAATAGGTGACGTTAAAAAAGCATTGGCCTGAATGTCATGAGAGACTGGCTCCGTGTCAGTCTTTTTTTTTTTTTTTTTGGTAAAAACGGTTGTGAAAATCCTTTTTCAGCACCGGGTTTCCATCAGAGATGTCCGACGGCTCATTTCGCTCTTTGTTCTCACATTGTTGCCTCAAGTGCCTCATTCAGATAAATGCCCATGCCATATGTCCATACACGGACAAATATACAAACAATGTCAAACGCAAAAGGAAAATGAAGAGGGGGACAAATAAACCTTCTTTATACAGCTCTGTTTTATTGTCATTGACCCAACAAGCATCCAATAAGTTCAGTCTTGATTGTTTAGAGCAGCCAAATCCTTTAAAGTTAAAGCAAATGCTATGAAACTGAGCCCACACGGCAGCGCTGCGGGCTTAAATCTGGATGGTTAATGCCTGCGTTTATGAACCTACTGTTGGCTTTTCCCTCAGCACACTCACGGCGTCCACGCTGCTTACTCAGCCCGTACCGGGTAATTAGCCTCGTTTTACTCTGATCAGCCCTGTGTGTTTTAGAGGAGAAGAAAATGGATAAGACAAGATGGAGCAAAGCCACTCACTTGTGTGATTAGTGAGTGTGTGAGGATCATTTTGAAGCTCGAGATAATCTCTGCTGCATTGATTTCTGATGTTTTTGTATTTTATTATTGTGTTGCGTTCCTGTAGGGGTATTTTGTCCACATGAAAGCCTTTCAGCATGCAAGTGGATCTGACTGCATACTGGACAGGCTTTCATTACCTTGTCCTCACTTTGCCACACTCTTACTCCCAAACATATCGACTCATTGGCACAGCAAAGATTGGTAAAAAGTGAAAAGCAGAAAGGATTTTTTTTATATCTAGACAGTAATGAACGAGGTCTTTGAGCTGCTGTGAATAATGGTGACATTTTGGGAATACTGCTGCTGAAATGTACAGCTTAATTGAGTCTGAGGAGGAAATGGTATGAATTTAAAGCTTGTTTCTAGCACAAGAAGGCTCTGTTTTTGTAAAAAAAACAAAAAGAAAAAAAGAGTCAGTCATCTGCCAAAACATGAAGGAAAAAAAATATATAAAAGCAGATTTGTAGCCGATGTAAAAGCTGCAAAATGGTTCTAACAAGCCTCACAATTTTCTGTAGTTAATTTATAATGAGAATTAAGCAATTCAAGTATTTTAGACATTGCTGTAATACCTCCTTGTAAAACATTGTAATTAGAGATGATGCATGTGTCTCCTGGGTTTTTATTAGCCTATGTCAATGAATTATGCAAATATTCATTAAGATTTGAGATATAATTTTCCTTTGCTGTACTTCTTAGACAGCATTGTCACAGGCGAATGCAAAAGACCGTGTTCTTGGTGGTTTGATTCACTCACACTCTCAGGCATAGACAATGACATCAGAGATGCAAACTTCACTCCTCTTAAAAATGCGCATTTTTAGAGTCCTTTTTTTTCTAGTTTCTCTAGTCGAATGACAAGGATTGGAGTATGGCAATAACCTCATTGTATTACACGTCTAAATCTAGCAGTTTATTTCACATGAAGACCATTTCCAAGTAGAAGCAGTAAAATGCATCCATTCTGTTCATCTTATCTGATATTAGGTAGGGCAGGTAGCAAGCTCAGCAAGAACACTCTGACATCCCTCTCCTCAGCAATGTCTCTCCATTTAGGAGATGCTTGTAAAGCAAAAAGCAAGAGTTGTGTCTGTATTGTCAACATTAAAGACAAGCAGGTTGAACTCTTGTTGTTCTTGTACCAGATCTTAAGATGTTGTAATAAAGAAAAGGTTCTCTGATTTGGACATCTCACGGTCTAATCCTTGCAGACATTGTAAATCTGTTTCAGTCTCCAAGCAGTAACTTTAAACTTTCACTGAAGCAGTTCACAACCCAGTGTAAGGCAGACAGTAAACGCCGTCTGCATTACCTGATTACTTCAGCCATTCTCCCTCTAATTGATTACGATTACCTGATGAACTCCACATTACAGTATTTGAAAAAATTGGATATGATATCACTATGCTTTCTATTTAATAACTAATTATAAATATGGAGTACAACCTCAATGAGCTTTTTCTTGTTAACTAAGAGATAATGTACATAGATTTGTTTCTTCACTTTTATTTCACCTGAAATCTGTTGTCTTTGTGAGCCTTAATTTTCCATCACAAGAGAAAAGCACTGACAAATACTGAATTATGTGGAGTGGGGAGAAGAAAGCATTTGTGCTTACAGGACTCAAATGGCTAGCAACAGTTATTAAAGGCATTATTTACTGCTACTTACCATTGAGGTGGTCTGAGAGAGAAGAATGCAGCAGAAGTTTCCTTACTCATCTATGCTGTGGTTTCTTCTCTCTAAGCAAAATATGAATGCAAAAAAAACAAACCTCATTTCATTGTTTGAATTGAAGACTAGCGCATAATCTCTCAATCCCAATTCTTGCATTTAAAACAAAGGCATAAGCACCATACTGACGTTTAAAGTGAGGGAAATAAAGCAGGAGCTAGTTAATTTGACTTGTCATCTGGTTGCACTGTATTGACTTTGGCTAATAGAGACTGCAGATTGAACTGACTGAATGTGGTCGATTGCAGAGATATTGATAAAGCCGTTTGGCAACCCAGTTGGAAATAGAAGTGACAAGGTGACAGATAAGATGGAACAATTTCTAAACACTACAAGAATGTCACAAGTGGCTAATTGTCCATGCTTGGCATCAGCTTCAGACCATCCTGTCAGTTTAAAATGTCTGTTTTTCTTAAATTTTCATTGGCATTACATTCAAAATGAGATCAACAAAAAAATATAAGGGGCAGTCAAAGCTGAACTGAATTGTCTCACAGCTACTATAGATTCTTTAAAGTACAGTTTTGTAATCCATAAAAGCATTTTACTCAGTTTTACCAAAACTGCTTTTCGTCTTTGTTAACCCATTCTTGTGCATCGTCTTATCTTGTGATCTAGTTGTTTTGAGAGTAGATCGAAAGCAGAGGCTGTTTTTGACCAAATTTACCAGTGGAGTCAGTTTTTTTTTATGTGACCACAAAACAAACCAAAAAATTAAACAACAAAAGAAAAGTATGATTTAATTTATTCAAAGAGCCAAATAACCACATATTGACACAAGTCTTGATGCTCAATTATATTTCTCTAGATATCCCACTATCTAAATCTAAATCTAAAAGAAAAAAAGATACATTGTTGCACCAGGCTACAAACAGGCATATACATTTCCAGGTCTTTCAAACTAGTTCAGTGTGGGTGTTGTATTTCATATTTCTGATTGCTCTTGATTTTGTGCTTTCAAAGACTGCTGATTGTGGATTTAAGTTATGGCTATGTTTTTTTTTCTGTAGGTTCATAGCCGACTTCCCCGTGTAAAAACTTGATCTTGTGCTCAGTGTGACAGCCAGGAGGAACTAAAGTCATCCCTTTGTGTTATTTATCATCTTCCCCTCAAGGTACTGTAACGAACACCTGCCCTGCCCTCCCCATGTGTACTGGTCGGCCTGGTCGGCTTGGGAACGTTGCAACGTGCCCTGTGGCGGAGGCATCCAATCCCGACGGAGAACCTGTGAGAATGGCAACGACTGTCCAGGGTGTGGTCAGGTATGTCGCGCAAAATAATATCACCCATGCACTGCTCTGCTATTTGCTTTCATCTCTGGCTGCTCTCTATTAAGGAACTTGGTTCTAACCCATTTGATCCGATGAACACCCAGAAGTAATGAAACTGGAACATTGAACATGACCAAATCCCCCGGCTCTATTTATACGGTGGTGGCAAGCCATCAGATTTATTACCAAGACCTATTTAATGTTTCACACACACACACACACACACGCAAACACACACGCACACACAGTAATCACTATGCATATGAATAGGCTTATTTTCTGTCACAAAGCTTCCTCCAAAGCTCAGATGATGCAAGGCAGGGTTGAAATACAAGCCTTGATGAAAGAATGATGTGACACTTGTGTTATTTCTGGTTTCTGTTTTCCATACACACATTCTCTGTTCCACAGTAGTGGTAAAAATGAGAGAGAATGAACATGATAGCTTCTCACATCCCACTTGAAAGTGGATTAAAGAATATGGGTCACGGCCTTGTGAATGTACGGGATGTGTATTTTTGTCTGTAGATTTTCTTTGAAAAGTAGTAGAGAGTTTGAATTGCTTACTGGTTAAGACACAAAACAGATCATTTGAGCTGTAAAATGTAGGTTGTAATATTGTGCACTTAATATGTGGATTCATGGTCTTAAACTGAACTTAGAGTTCCATAAAATCCATCCTCTTTATAGATTTATTCTGTCTTAACATTTACGGTATTCAAACTAATTTGAATATCAGATATTTTAAAGCAAATACAAAAAAAAGAACATTTTCAAATGATAAATAAATTCATCTAAGATATAAAAATCCAAACCAACCTAGTCTAGAAAGATTATTGGTCATGCCATGTTGTCTTAATCAAAGGAAATTCTGGACTTTGACTAGACTGCTCCTAAACTGTTTTTTTTAGCCATTCATTGCCAAAGTGGGCTTGAGGTGACAAACTGATTCTACCTCAGCATTTTTTAGTAGAGAGCGAATTTCTTGGTCCCATCCATTTTGGATTTCAACCAGATCATGAAGCACCAAAGAAGCCCAGTCCAGTCCCCCACCAAGCACCATAATTAACTCTTGGTTCTTTTTCTAAAAGGCAAGTTATTGTTACACTATATATAAGGGACTTGTACCTTTCATAACGTTCCACTAGTCTCTTAGTCCATGGAATATTCTGCCAATGGTCTTGGAGGTCATTAAGATGGTTTTCAATTTGAACAGGTCAGACAGATCTTTGTGTTATTTTGTGAGTTTCACCTTCAAATTCTTCCATTAAGGCCATTTTTGTCCAGTTTCTTTCTTGTTCACTGAGACCTAGACCAAGGCAAGTGAGGCATGCAGTACTTCTTGTGTTTCTCTTGTTTTTTTGTGACCTCCTGGATGAGTCGTTAGTTTGCTCATGGAGTTACTCCAAGTCAGCTTTGGTAGACAGCTTACTTGTAGAATAATTCACAACTACTCCATAATTTCTCCATTCATGGATAAGGCCTGTAAGCGCGGGTCACTGGAGTTCCGGAGAGCATTATGCTTCTGTCGATGTCGCCATCTACTTCCTCCCTCATTTCCATGTTTACACATTTACATGTCGGCAGTCGATTTATAGTCTGTCTACTTGCGACATTCACATCCAGTCTGAATCGTCCTGCCATACCTCTGCATTCCTTTCGCAAACTTGGCTCATAAACACAAACCCGATGTTGGCAAAGAGGAAATCCCATCACCTACTCGTTTTCCCGAAGGGGAGCCCCATCTTGCCATTTCTCATTACGTTTGATAAGCATTTTATGTCAGAGACAGTTTAGGTCGGTGTCAAGTAATGCAGAAGTGAAGGTCAAACACTGCACTAACTTTTCTAACCATGTAAAAAAGTAGCTCTGCATTTGCTTCCTTCTCTCTCTTAGATGCTTGCTTTTCTTTTTTTGTCCCCTCTACCTTTGCTTTGTTTTCTCATCGGCTCCCTGTCATCTTCCATTGTGATATGTTCTTAATTAGGTCGGTCTGAGCCAGCAGAGTTGTAATTGCACACAGACTTCACAAACACTCTTGTGTCTGTGGGAGCTTAGGACAGCTTTGTAAACTCCTAGTATAGCTGCATATTCACGTTGATCAAACACGCATTTTCTAGCTTTCATTTAAAACTATGATATTAAGCCAAAAGGCAGCAGATGCTAATGCAGAGCAATTACCTACATCTACTTTAAGACACCCAGCTTACCTACTAAATACTGCCAAATTATCTAAATGGACTATAATATATTTTATTAACACATTTAAACATCCTAGGAATTACGAGAGCAGTAGGAATGTACTGCTCTCATAACAAAGTTACTTTTTACATGCCATCTGTCTGATCATCTTCTGTTGGTCACATTTATACTCCTTGAAGATGCTTACATACTGCTTGATCTGTTTTATAGAGATTTTATGTCATGGACCAAGACAATTGGTACACAATCCTGAGGTGGAAAGACGATATGTAGGTCTCAGATTTGATTAGGTCATTTTAACACATGGATGTGTTTTGGTCTGAGCCAGGCGTGGCCAGATTCCCCTGCAACTTTTAGATGCATGCCTTCTCTAACACACCTGGATCATTGATGGCAGGCCTCTGCAGACCTGAGTTACTGCTGGAGAGGGAATTCAGTCTTTTGACTCAGGTGTGTTGGAGCAGGGATGCACCTCAAAGTTGTAAGACGGAGAGAGCATCTCTGGCTGTGCAGCATTATTTTCCCCCCTAATGTTTTGCTTGCCGGACAAAAAGGCTCAATTTTGGTTTAATATGAGCGGAGCATCTTCTTCCTTAGTCTTTTGTCATTGCTTGTAGAAAACTGCAAATGAGACTGAATTAACAATAGTTTTTTTCCCTTGGCACTCCTAACACAGATGAGATTTGTGGTGAGTAAGACTAATAACTGCCTGTGAACCTTTGCAGCTCCTTCAGAGGTACCATGGCCTGTTTGCTTTATTCCTCGGCCTTAATGAGGCCGTTTGTTTCTGAACAAGCATCCGAAGCCTCACAGAACAGCTGCTTAAACTGAGATTAAATTACACAAAGGTGGACTACCTTTGCTTTTACAGAGCATCTGAGGACAACCGATTGTACTGAATTTTATTCATGGTATCAGAGTAAACAGACGTTCATAATTATTTCCCTGCCACAAACTTATTGCAGTTTTCGCCTTAATTGGTTGTTTTTAAGTCAGGCATCCTGGTGAGACTTTAAAACCAAACCGGTCTTTGACTTTGACAACACTGCGGGACGTTCATTTGCGTATTCGTGTTTATTGATATTGATACCATCGCATCCACCTGTGGTTAACTCCAGGTGGCTGCCAGATGCTGATGGACAGAGATGAAGCAACATCTGCTCTTTGCTTTTTGAGTTGTCAGAGAGAGAGAGAAAATTCACAAGATCTACAAACTTTTGGAAGTTTTTGGAAAGTGACGCCAGTCTGTTGTAAATTCTTTTTCCCCCCAGTGTTTTTTTTCTCATACGCTCTCCTCCGGGAGCTCACATCACAGCAAGACAGAGTAGCTGGAGTGAATCTTCGCTTTAAGCAGAGGTGACAGTACTCGCAATGCAACAGCCTCACTGTCTTGAATACATAATGCTTTAGCATGCCTAATTAAAGAGACAACGGATTGTGTTAGATCTCATTTTATTGTTTCGCATATTATTTAGCATTCTGTATTTTGTGCGCAAGTCTCGGCTGCAGTTTTTCTGTAACATAGATTTTGATTCCAGAGCAATTGAGACCACATGAATTTACTTTCATTCGTCTCAGCCCAGGTCCCTGCAGCAGTGATACGTTGCTCTGTCTCTACACAGGTCTAAATCCCCAGTGAGAGTTAAAAAAAAATTTAAATCTGTGTATTGACTGAAACAATTTTGGCTGTGGTTTCCAAAAAATGATGCCCTGCAAGATAGAGGGAAGGAAGCATATGTACGTCTGCTGTCTGATTACTCAGAAAATATGCAACTATAAAATAAATGCGGTCATAAACCCTTGGATAAAGCAAAGACTGAACAGTATTTAGTTCTCAATAACAGATTAAAAAGCACATTTAGCATGCCTGATTAAAGAGACAAATTCTACAACATTTCCAAATTTCTGATTCTGATAGCTTCAAAAAGATCTTAAAATATTGAGCAAGCCTTTTTTGAAGCTAGCCGATGATCAAAGATAACCTTTAAGACCGCATGTGAAAGAAAATCATTTATTGTAAATTAATCACATTTCATTGTTTATGTACTACCATTTCAAACAAAATATTTAGTTATTTTTTCTTTAATCCACAAACCTTTTTTAAAAAAATATTTAGCTCATTAAAGCTCTTTTTTTCAGAAAATATGTTTAAATATTCCATGTACATTTATATTCATACCCGCTGGGTCAATCCTTTATAGAATCACCTTTCACTGCGTACTACAGGTGCAGGTCTGGGGTTTGCCTCTACCATCTTTGCACATGTGATAACTGATGGTTTGACAGAATATCATATGCTTAGTCTAGATACTTGTAGAGGGTCTGTGAAAAACAATGTTCAGGCTTTGCCATATGTTCTGAATGAGATTTAGGTCTGAACCTTGACTGGGCCATTGTAATATTTCAACATGCTTTTTTTTAATCATTCAATTGTATCTCTGCCGGTATGTTTAGGGTTCTGGTCTTGCCAGAAGATGAACCTCCACCCCAATATCTAGACATTTGCAGACTTTAAGGCCCTGAAATGGGTTTTTGTCCAAATTGGAGATTATTTTTTTCTCAAGATTTTCCATATTAATCTCCCTCTATTTTACCGTCAACTCTGACCAGCCACTTGTATCCCCACAACATGACACTGCCTCTCCCATGCTTCCTAAAGAGTTCTTCAGGGTGAGATCGAGTTAGGGAAACATTATTTAGACACAAATGATTAAATCATTGCAATTTTGTACAATTTATTCCATATTCATATCAGTATGCAAACCTATTCAGATGTATTTCAACTGTTGTTAAAATTGATTAAATATTGTTAAAATTTCATTTGTTGGCTATGAACTCAAGAATATTGTCTTGTGATCTAGGTGCGTCATTACAGCCCTTATTTGAAAATAAATGAAACCCAATAAGATGTTAAAAACATCTGCTTGTGAACTGATACTATGGGACATATTGAAAAACCTACAAAAGACAGCAATTTCTAATGTATAAGGAATATGAAGGGATAAAATAAATATTCCAGAGCAAGATAGTGAAGTTTTTAACTGTAGTTCAAGAGAAATGGCTGCAGTCAAGGAGCTAAAGTGAGGAAACCCATAAATACTCCATAATGGGGCTAAATTGCCTGAGTTCAATGTGTTGGGGCTAAATATATCTTAGTAAATTGATGCTCAGTGGGGTCACATACTTCAGGCAGCCACATGTATAAAATGTTTGAACATTTCACCTCAAATAACAAAATGATCAGTGCTGTTTTTATTTGTTTTTTCCTTTCTTATTACATTTAAATATGGAAGGTTCATGTGAATTTTGGAGCTTTTGATCAGGGGTTTGCTGAAGTGCACAAATTGTGAAGCGTTTCCAAATTTTCTAGTGGCGTCGTGTCTAAAATTATAGTTCACAAGAGAGCGTTTCAACAAGATCTTGTCAAGAGCTACAACTTCATTCTGAGTGCTGTGCCGGTATTCTCTTTGATTCTTGGTCTCGTTTGATGAAAGGCTGCTTGCTGCTAGGTTTAGTGATCTTCAAAACTATATCACTCATAGTGGTATTTCCTACTGTGTACAGTAAAATATCCCCATAATCCAAGGATCAAAAAGAACCGTGCCATTATGCTGAGTTTGCCACGTATAGAGTTGGATAAATAAAACTCGGGCCATACAGAACTGATGGAGCACAGAGCCGCTTAATGAAATTGAGAGCTGTTCTATTTACCTGTAAGGGGCTCAGTCATGCAGGCAGGCTGCGAAATGAAAGCTAAGTACCCGATGTTTGTGCACGCAGCCGGATGTGTGAGCTTACTTGTGCATTTTTATATTGTTCTGCGTTAGTCATTGTGTGAGCACTGGTGTGTAGCGTGCTCCCGGGTAACAGTGCGCTTCATTATGGAGCCAGACCGGCGGTGGGAAGACGCACAGAGAGAAGAGAGGAGTCTGTGTTTGACAAAGCGTGTTTGGGTCGGTGCTGCTAATTGAACTGATGCGTCACTGAAACTTGAAGAGCGTTAGGTCACTTTTCTTGGTGGACTCCTCTACAATAGAGGAAGATGTTGCGACGGCACAAAGTTGCTTACTCCCACATTCAACGTGTGGCGCAGGCAAATAAACACGGACGTATGAGTCTGTAAGCTGAGGCGTTTTATAATAACGCCTCAGCTTATTATAAAATAAACCGAGAGTGTGTGCTGCTCACACACTCTCGGCTCGCCCAGTCCAATAAGACGTGCAATCGCTTTAATAAGGGCAAGAGACAGGAGAGGCACGGCTTCTGATGCCGCCCTCCCACATCAGAGACGCCCAGAGGACCGTCTGTGCCTCCAATCTTACACAGAGAGGTAAATATATACAGGGCTTTTCACTGTCTTCTCCACATCCTCCTCTTATATTTCATGTTCAGAGCTTAGAGTGCTTTGCAAAACATTTTTTTGCATTTTGTCACGTTACAGCCCCCAGACTTTGGTGTATTTTATGGGACTTTATGTTCCTTAGAAAAACACCACAGTATCACAGTGCTAACACAAACATTTAAAACGAAAATGTGATGAGAGCATTCATGAAATACGAGCATGGAATGATTTAAATAAAGGATTGTCAAGGTTTGAACAAAATGTCAATTGAAAATTTGTGGCAAGAGTTGAAAATTCTCCGTGCCGTTTTTTTGTGCTATATTGTAAAAGAAAAAAAAAGTAGCCTGTCTTTAGATATTCATTCTTCTTCATAATTGCGTACTACTTGTGTTGGTTTATCACATAAAATACTGATGAAACACATTAATGTTTATGGTTGTTTGCGAAAATGTTCATGAGGAATAGATACTGTACCTTGCCAATACAGACTGTGTTACAGTTTCATATTTGTTTTCTTTATCTTTTCGAATTCCGTGAGCTTACGCTACCTAAAAAAAACCAACAAAAAAAACGTAACTGGAAAGTTCTGTGAATGGAAACAGTATGAGATGGGAGATGCCTGGATCCTTAAGGCAGCCATGCATAAACAAAAACACGCTCGCTCGCCACACACAAAAATGAGAGTGGAGTGCTAGCGAGTCAGAAGTTCTACTCAGTTGTCAACTTGACAATTCCTGCAACAACCCAGGCACAGCCGAGCACACGCTGACCACCCAAGCAGCCTGTTTGTGAAGAAGCTTTGCGGTGGTGGCGGCGGCCCACCCAGCCCTCCTGAGCTCCATTCAGAAACCCATTATGGAACTGCCCGCCTCTGAGCAGCTGCCTGTTAAAGGTGCTCCACAGCAGAAAATCACTGCTCTCCGTTGGCCCGCGCTGCTCATCATCGCCTCTCCCGAGGAAATGAGTTTGGGTTTGAGCCGAAAATTGGCCGACTAATTTAATCTAGTTTTGCCTTCCTCGTGCCACCTGTTAACTCGGCTTTGCTGAATTACCACTCTGAAATTAATACTTTGCCGGAAATGTTTCATGTTATTATTATTTTTTTTTATTATCCGTTTTTATCACCTATTTTTATTATTCCACGGCTTAAGCCTTGAAATATGGCATTAAAGCCCAGCGAGGAACGGCTGAATATTTACATAGAGCATCAAAGTTTAATCTAAATGTTTTATTTTGTTTAGGAGGAAACATTCGCTACAGTCAGGGTGTAATGCATGCGCAACATGACCTATTCACTGCCCAAGCACATCAAATGCCGTTCAAATGGATGTACTTTACTTCCTTGTGGGTGTGTGTGTGATTTGGGGTTGTGTTAGCTTTCACTACTACATTTTTAATGCATTATTCAAAACACTTTTAAGGCAGTAAGGGTTGTTTTTGGTCTTTGTTGTCAGGCTTTTCTGTTCACTGCCACTATAAACAAAGCTCATTTACTGCGGTAGAAGACAAAACACTTTCTGTTATCATTCACAGTTTTTATCTGGGTTTAATATTGTCAACAGCAGGCAGACTTTAACTTTTTTTTTATGGATCAGAAGGTGGCACTGTTTTTTTTTTTTTTTGCAAGAACATCAGTGAAAGTGTGTCGGTATCACAACACATTGCCGTAAATTAATTTTATCCACCCAGATGTCTCACAATAAAAACATGTAGCATTTATTCAAATTTAATTTCCAGACATTGCAAATAGGACTTAGTTGACCGTTCCCATTTATAAGATTCATCACACAACAAACTGTTCTAGATGAGCATTCCCCTCTTCTTTTGCTTATTTTGGGGGGTTTTGTTGCTGATAAACTACTTTTACCCCATAATAATATCAATAATAGAGCTACCTCACCTTAGACTAGCTGTTCATTTCAACCAAATTGACACAAAGAAGACAGATTCCTTGAGAGACTGACATTGAAAGCAGTTTGAGCAAGTGAGTCTGCATCTATCTCCATGGTGACAAACTGCTATCCTGGCCAATAGGGGACAGAAGTCTTCAGTAATTCAATAACTACTTTAGGCATTAGCTCAGATGCACCATAGTTCCAGGACACACAGAGCCCAATCCGCTGCTTCGTCACGTAAATAAAAGGATGTCAGCTCCCAGGCCTCTAGTAGCTGCCAACTAAATATTTACCATTCTTCATCGTTCCAGTCCTTTTCATATCAATGTCAATACTGAAGAGACGAGGGAAGATAAAATCTCCTTGGCAAATTAGGTCAAACTCACTATTAAGAAAAGATAATTTGCATCTTTTGGAGTTTATTATAAGTGCTAAGTATCAGTTTGGTGCACTCAATAAAATGTGACAATGTGATTGTCTTGTTAAAAAAAGATTTTGGTTACCCTTCGAATTGACAAAACTTAAAAAAGAAAACCTAATAACTCTCATTCCCATCATAATTCTTCACACAATATGCTTGTCACTCTGCATCATAGTTAAGAGCCTCAATATATATATATATATATATATATATATATATATATATATATATATAAATATATATTTAAAAAAATATCTGTCACTATACT
>CAEGAF010025787.1:0-11452 GCA_903067075.1 Micropoecilia bifurca | reverse complement strand
AACAAACAATCAAAATGAAAAAGTTCCCACCTTTCTATAGATGTGGTGTTTATTTGTTTGTTTGTTTATTTTCTTACTTTTTGAGAAACTGATTTTCAGCTGGTATGAAGTAAAGCTGGAACAAAGAAAAAAAACAACTTCCCTTTTTTTTTTCTTTTTTCTGGGGTCTTAAACTTTGACACGTTTACGCATTATGCTTCAACTTCCCGATCCCCGTGACCAGTAACAGGAACCAAGAGGACAGCGTGGAAGTTCAATTGTTTTGGCCTTACATGCCCACAAAATATCTACACAGAACATAGGTAGAGCCAGGCTTTTAGGCCTCATGTATAAAAGTTTAAGATCCACTGGGAATACAGATTTTTCTTACAACATGAATGCACCTTTTATTCTTCCGTTACACATTAAATAATATTTGAATTTTTAGACAGAGTACAGCCGGTGTGATGTTGATGTGACTGTTTCCTCTTCCTGTTTCCTGCTGCTGAATCTGGAGATGAGTCAGTCCCCATGAGAGTCCCTTTTATACACACTCGTGACAGAAAACAGCACAGAAACCTCTTATCCATGTTTTTTCCAAAGACATGAATGTGGCATTTTGAATGTTGCAAAATATGCTGTCAGAAGAGGTTTGTTTCTTTTTTTACCTTTGTGTGAGAACTTTATGTAGGAAAATGGAGGTTATCTTTGTTTTTTTCTTCCAATTCCTACATGACTCCCCTCACACCACTGCCTTTACACCAGTTGAGATCAGTTCATGCATTTATTTGAATATTTATGAACTGCAAACATGGCAAAGACTTCAGCTGGTTTTTGATATAGTTCTTCCACAGGTTTTGAAAAAGGAAAAATACATTTGAGCACTGATGTTAGCAATGGCCATTTGCAAACCAATCCAAGTCAACTGGTTCATTTTCTCAAGGAATAGAGGAAAAAATAAATAAATAAATAAATAAACATGGCTTTGGAACAGATGTTTTGTTCAACAGTATGCAAAATTCATAGATTAATAGATGCATGTTTTAAAGTTATGTGTCTGTGTGTTAAACGTGTATGAAGAGAAAAAAATAAATAAGTGCTTGTTATGATCCGTGTTTCTGTGTGTTTATTTTTGAGTTTTTTCTCTGTGATCCTGTTCCCTGAGTCTCTGTCTCTGTGTCTCCCCTGTTGATTGTTTCCCAGGTGTGTCTCGTTCCCTTGATTACCCCTGTGTGTATTTAGTCCCATCTGTTGTCTGTGTTCCTTGTTGGGTCCTTGTCTAAGTTTGTCAAATGTATGTCCTGGTCTATGTTAGTTAGCCGACACAGTAGAACTGGGAAGTCCTGTGTCAGCGTCAGCTCTAGTTGTCAGTCTTCTGTGTATCAGTGCTACCGGTGCTATATTCTCTGCCGTGCTGCTTGTATTGGACTGTCGAGCTTTATCATTAAATTCATCATTTTTTCATCTATAACCGGGGTCCTGCGTATCTTCTCACCTCCAACCACCACACCTCATGACAGTGCTTGTATTTATTGCAGAAAATTAAAAGATTGTCAGTATTTGGATTGACTGGAGAACTGGGCAATCATTGGGTATAGACAGATTATGCAACACAAAAAAAGACACTTTAAAAGGGTCCATTTTGTTTTTTATGCATTTTCTAATAGGACCATTATTTAAAAAAAAAAATTAAAATGAATGTTAAATTACTTTTGAGTTGTTTTGATGTATAGAGAATCCAGTGTACATTTTGTACATTGCTGTTGAAAATTCAGTAACTTTAGTTTTAAGTCAAAATTAGCTAAATTGCTAATGCTAGCTTAAGATGCTAATTTTAGTTTTGGTTCATTTTTAGCTACCTTTAATCTACTCTATAGAAAACCCTTGAAACGGCAATCATCTGAATCTATTTCTTCCCTTTTCTGAAATGACTTGAGTGATAAAACCATTTCTCAGACCAGCAACCTCAGAGCCAGGAGGCCCAGAGCCCCCGAGTGATTGTCAGCAAGCTGTGATTGTGCATGGTCAGTGCATTAATGCTCGTGTGTTTGCCTTCACACATGGGCAAACCTAAGTGTGTTTCCAGTGGGAGCAGCTGACATGTAGCCACTGGAAGCCCATGAATTATCCACAGAGCTTTCAGCACGGCGGCTTTGCAGCGAGTTCTGGCAAACAGTTCTGAGCCGAATTCAAAGCAAATTGGAGCCGAGGTTAAGTGAAGCGACACAGACGAGTCAGACAAAGACACGAAATGAAGAATTTCAAATGTATGACCATTGCTGTGCTCTTCTAGAAGAAGAAGAAAAAAATCAGGCACCGAGCAGGCTGTTGAGACTCCTTATTAGAAACAACTGAAATAACATCACAAATCAAAGCTGTTCTACGACAACAAAGATGCAGCACAGATTTAAAGCCGAGTCATTTTTCACAGGTTCTAGTCCGTTTATATTCTCTCATTAAATCACCCATTGGGCCCAATACACAGAATTGATGTTGAATAAAAATCTACACCCTGAAGCATACGTTAACACATGCACATTTAACATCTTTACTTATCAGAGCAACCATTTCAACTATGTTAAACAAATTAACAGTTGCGCATTATTTTAAAAATGAACAAGGTACAATGTTTATTGATCTAAAATATAAACAGGCATTACTGATGAAAGTTCACCTGTCGAATGAATCAAACAGGAAATGCTTATATTTTGAAGGATCATCAGAGTCTCTGTTCTTGAAGAAACTCCCGTTGGCAACGACACATAAATTGTCGACACATTTTATATATAGTGCAAAGATTAATAGTTGCATGGTTCAGGAATATGTTAGATTCTTAATTTAAGTCAGAGAACTTGCACAATATGTCAAAGGTAAAGTTTTGTTTTATTAGTTATTAGATACTCGGTTTTGTTTGAGAAACATACTGGTGGTCGTTATCATGACGCTGCAGAAAAGACTGAAAGATTATGATTAGTTATTAGCACCACAGTTCAGAAATATCCTTGGCAAACAAACCAAATCACCCTTTAACATGAGAACATATGACGTTCTGGGTCAGAGCTCCAGTGTGCTGTTTACTCAATGGCAGCACTAATTAAAAAAAGAGGCTTAGTGCTGTTAACTCTTTCTACTAGAAAACACTGAAAAACCATCACATCTACATGCTGCAGATGTCACCGCAAACATCTGTCATTTTGGCTATGGTAACTCTGAGTTTTGTGACTTGACTCATAAATCTAACACTTTAGTCCATATGTGTTAAACTCAAGGTCCGGGGGCCAAATGTGGTAGTTTTTTTTTTTATGTGGTCCTCCAGTCTTCAAATGGCATCAATAACTCCCTCCAGTTTTTCTCAATTCTGCAAAATTCACAAAAAAATCAACAATGCCCCACACTTCTTCTGATTATACTACAAATATTTTCTCAAAATTGGTCAAAAACATTGGTTTTAAGTGACTGCTGCCTCAGCCTTGCTTGATGTCAGGTTCAAGTCCATGACCAATACGGTGATTAATAAGATGTCACATTCAGCCTTATACATTAGTGCAAAAACCGCAAAAAAAATCCTTACAAATATTTTTAAATTAGCAGCACAACATCTGGGATTTGGATTGCAAAAAAAAACAATCACATAATCTTGGAGGATCTGATTAGTGTGAAAAGATGTTGAATATTATTTAATTTTCAGAAACACTTATTGAATGCTGAAACAAATAGCTGTTTATTAGTATTTTAACTTAATGGGTTTCATCAGTATATTGTGCCAGGACCGGCCTGTTAAGAACATTTCGATTTTTTTTATATGACCCACAATGAAATTGAGTTTGACACCTCTACTTCACTCATATGTGTGACTTCAGTCAATTCAGTCTCTACCATAGTACATTTTCATTTGTTCTCCCACATACTGTCTTTTCATTCACTTGGCCTTAATTAGAAAACACACTTTATTTTGCATGTATTTCTGCAACTAAAACCTGATTGAAAGTAGTGAATCCATCACCAACATCTGATGTGTTTGGATAAAAAGCCATAAGATCCAAAAAGTAACGCTTCATAAAACTCATTCTAAGTAAGACAGCTGTAGGCGGGTTACGGCCCCATAAGTCTGGCAATTTAATTGCAGGTTTAAGCGACAAAGACACCTTCAAAGTTAAATGGCGAAACCTCCCACACGACCCATAAAGGGTCCTCTGCTAGTCTACTCCGTCGCTGTGATGATGACCTACTTCTGTAAATAAAAAGGCCAAGATCAGCCAATATGAACACGTAATACTGAATTCAGCTTTCTAAAGGGTTCTAATGTCCATGGTGGAAGACTGTTCCTGCAGTTCAGCTCTACGGTGTGAAGATAAACTCAGAGTATCCATTAGCAAATAGCAGACACATGATATCTGACCAAACAGATCTGCTGCAGAGAGCACAACTGAAGGACAATGGAAAGAGACAGAGGGGTGGGGGGGAGAAATAACAGGGTGGATAGGCAGGAGATGAATCAGCCTTTAGTGGGTTTCCACTTAAATTTATCACAGTCGACTGAGGAAGAAGGCACCTATCAATAACCTCTCTCACTTCTGCTTTCCTTTAAACACCATTTTTACCCCTCACTTTGAAAAGGAAAGAAAAAGAAACTCATCTTAACATTTGACACTGCACATATCTATCTAAATAAACGCCCGCTTAACTAGCCACATGTGTTGATTCAGATACGAGTAAGTGAGTCGACTGACCTCCTGCCAAACGACATGCCGTGCTAAATTCTTATCAGGAGATTGTTTACATTCTTCAAACATACGAGTGGAGCGGTTTTAAAGGAAACTGCTGCGTGGTCTGGAACTAGTCCTGTAGCTATTGTTCACTTGATTTTACATCTTAGTTGGATTACCAATAAAGATAAGATAATAACTGTCAATGTATGTCTAATTTATCTCATGAATAAACAGCATAATTTTGTCAAAAGATGGTGGCAAAAATCAAAGCACTCCTTAAGCTCGAGTTGTTTGCTTCACCTTTAAATCTGACAATGACGAGTCATTTTCCTTAAGAACAGGAAAACTGTCCGTCAAATGACAGTGAGGATGGACAGCTCATGTCAGCACTTTGGTTCTATTTTAAAACAAGCTGGACTTTGCAGGAAAAAGGGAATGGAGACACTTAGTCACTCACTGTCAGAAAATGTGACTGCAGAGGATTTTTCACTGGATGTCACAACACATGAATGGATTTTTCATTTCTGACACAATTCCAGCTTGAACACTGAGACACAATGAAGAAATGTTTACATTTTCCAATTTTAACACCGCCATGATAATATTTACCTATATTTAAAAACACATTTGTCCATTTTATTTTTGAGCCAAATTTATTTCAAAGAATCTGAAAGTCAATATAGCGGTTTCAATGCTGGTCGAAATCTAAGGTGGTCCTATTTTACTTTTTCTTAAAGAGCATCGAATACACTTCCTGTTAGTGTTTTCACAAATAGTATAAGAATAACCATTGATAGGGCAGAATTATGCATTTTGAACAGGAGGGAATTAACAGCAATAGAAGCAGCGAATGGCAGTTAACTAGTCAGAACAAGCTGCAAACTAGCGGCTAGCAGTTGGCTAGTCAAAACTAGATACCAACTAGCGGCTAACAGTTGGCTAGTCAAAACTAGATACGAACTAGCGGCTAGCAGTTGGCTAGTCAGAACGAGCTACGAACTAGTGGCTAGCAGTTGGCTAGTCAAAACTAGATACGAACTAGCGGCTAGCAGTTGGCTAGTCAGAACGAGCTACGAACTAGCGGCTAGCAGTTGGCTAATCAGAACTACATACAAACTAGCAGTTAGCAGTTGCCTAGACAGAACAAGCTACAAACTAGCGGCTAGCAGTTAGATAGTCAAAGCACAAGTATTTTAAAAATGGTGGAGGCTTTGACGTTGTTGCTTTGTTAACATTTTTGCAATAAATATTGTGATGTTCTTCAATCATGTTTTAATTATTCTTGCTTATTGTTTTGGAAGCTGAAGGTTTATCCAGAGATTCTTTAGCTTGAAAAAGCTGAAGAAAAGCTACAACTTTGAACTGTTCCAGACATATCTGATTAAATTTTTTCATAAGCTTAATATTAGCCCGTTTCCACTGATAATATTTCTGATAACTCTTTGCAACATCGTTCTAATGAACATTAATTTAAAACGTGGTTGCCCTGAAACATCCCCCTGATGATTGCAAACTGATTCATGATTGATCCTTGACAAACGCAGACGGTGTCATTTTTTAACTGAAAGAGTAGGATGTGATGCAAGCAAAAAGGCTAAAGTACAAAACGGGAAAGAGGAACAATTTCCAGCACCATCCTCATAGCAGCGACGGTGCAGATGAGGAAACTCGGAGAGTAGCTCACTTTTAATATGAAATATCTAAAGTGCTTCTGGCACCAAATACTTAAGAAATGCATTGATAATAATACCATGATGTGGTTTTTCATTGGATCTAAATAGTCTGCGCCACATGTATGATGTTCTCCCACACATCCTCTTTCTGCCAGGTGTGGATTAGCGTGGGTCTAAATCTGCATGGCTTCTGAAAGCCAACTCTCTCTTCTCCCTAAAGAACCCCAAACCCCTCACATACCTACAAAACAGATGTCCAAACCAGATGTTTTGCACTGAGGCAACAGTTTAGACCTGCTCAGTTTGTTTTGATGTTCTCCAAAAGCAGAGTAATGCAGCCAGTTTCCCTCAGAAACACTGCAAGGCTGCTACATTTGCCTAGGAGTGACTTTATTTTTTGTTTGTTGCTCCGTTCTAACGACTAAATTGAAGAAGTCATAACTCCCAAAATTAAACAGTCATAGTCACCACTCAAGCCAACAGAGCAGTTGTTTCCTCATATTGCATGTCCTCAAACAGACTCTATCAAGATCATAAAACAAACACTAAAAACAAACAGGGGCTGCTTATGTTTTATTCAAGAGCAGTCCGGCAGCTATTTTTAAAAGAAAAAGCTGAGGAAAAGGCGCTGAATGGCAGTAGGAGTGACGGTGAATGGCAGCTTTGCCCATTCCCCTGCTCTCCTCTCTCCATTAGCCTGTGCAGAACCAGCCGAGCGAGCGTTGCCAACAAGCAGGCACTATGATTTCGGTATGTTACATTCACTTTGGGCAACGTGTTGACTTCAAATCATCAAAGTGCTCAGCAGCAGCCGAGTGAAATTGCCATTTGGCGCAAAACTCAAAATTGATCGTTCAGAGTATAGTGGTTCAGAGACACTGAAAACCACATTGTTAAAAAAAAAACTCTCACATGATTTACTAAGAAGTGACATACAATTGTGTGGTGTGCATTTGTATTCCTCCACCCTGAGTCAATAGCTGACTGTTACCACAAACTGAAAGTATTTTAGGTCTTTAACAGGCACTTCAAGGAACTGAAATGTTTGTATTTCCATAGATTTTCAATTGTATTTGCGTCAGACGTTTGGGTCATTCACCTAATATTTTCCGTGTCATTTTATGTGGACAGCCATGTCTCGATGAGGCTCTGCAAGATATTTTGATAGCAATATTTTATTTCCCCCGTCCCCCCGTTAAAAATTCAGAAAAACACAATTCAGTTTGTAGCTGTAACATGACAAACTGTAAAACGTGAAGTACTTTATGACAATTGTATCAGTTTTAAGTAGAATTGAGCGGAATAGGTGGAGGAGAAAATCTCATCTGCCCATGCTAAGTGCCTAGCTTGGTAGCGTACTCAAAAGACTTATGCTAATGAAAAAGTTTCAAAAATAAACTTACTTACTCATTAAATGCAGTTTTTATTTATTGAGCTAAATAAGCACACTATTTCAACAAAACCCTTCTGAAGGTAGTTCACTCACTGAAAACCTCAACCTATTGTTTTTCCGGCTAGGCTAAGCTAGCAGGCTTTAATTTTTCTGTTCAAATTAAGCATTAAAAACATGAGACGAGCTAGTATATTCTCAAAAACAAAGCAGCAAACGTGGAAAGGCATGTAAATGGAAAAACAGAAAGACTAAAGCACTACAAAGAGCAAAACACAGTAAAGCAATAAAAAGCAACTTTCTGTTTGTTCTTTTCCCCGAGAGCAAGGATAAAGATCCGTATTTGCATATTCTCACTCAGCAACACAGCAAACGCAGAAAGAAACTTGCCAGAGGTCCAAAAAATGGTTTAATTATAAATGACTGAATTAAGAAAAAGACGCCTTAATTCTCTCAGCTGCCTATTCAGCCGTGTTCGCCAACGGAGATAAAAAAATAAAAAGTGTGCTGCTGTCTGTGTCTAAAGCCTTTCTCATTTCACATCTTTATTCCTTCCAGAATTGTATTTTTTTAACAGTCTATTCATTTTACATTATTAACCACTGATAAAAATAGCGCTTCGTTAATTACACCAACCAAAGGTTTAGTGTTAGATATTGGCTAAAATGTGAGTCTTACACACCGAGGAAACCTGGTTCTGCTCATCATGATCCAACCGATGAGCTGAAAAGTTGAAAAGCAGACACAGTTTCACAATGTTAGCCAACGAGTGCTGTTGCCGACAACGAAAGGGTGCCGGTTTCACAGGCCTGCTTTACACAAGCTGCTGTCTTTCATAAACCTTTCGCTGGAACAGTGTTGTCACCTGACTTGCACATTTGCCCTAAAAAAGGGGAAGTTCAGCGACACAAAAGCAACTAACACATATTCAAGTCATGCAGTCGCTTTAGCTAAATTTGTTTCTTTTAACAGGAGAAATTAACTACTTCAGGCAAAATCAGTTTGGCCAGGTGGAACTTTAAGAGTTTTTGTTTAACTTATCCAGCACAGGTTGCATTTGGAGTCTTTTGATTTGCACGTCAAACATGGATGTTGGTTAGGTGGGGATAAACATCAGGAAGGAAGGGGGATTTTTGTGACACATGAAGTCCTGTCACGTCTTTGAGTGGGAATTTTTATAAGTGCAGGGAACATAGAATGAGAAAGTACATTTTTTATAAGTTCTTTGCTCTGATATTTGAGTTACATTAACTACATCTCTGCCTTTTTGTGCTTCACAAATAGACTAAAGGTTTCATAAATATCAAATCTCTCTTGACTACAGAATTAGCAGGATCAGTTTAGGCTACTAAGTGTATTTTAGATTTTGAACAAGCGGCACACAACTGCCATCCAGTAGCAGTGCGCTGCTGACAATTATCTCCAAACTAAATGTTGGTGGCTAATGGTTAGCTAATGGTTAGCCAGCCACAATATTGCAACGTTTTTGTTTATTTCTACCGAAACCAATACCCAAAAAGCTGCCATATAAGAAACTTATTGAAAGTTTTTGCAGCTGAATGTCGTCTGTCAGGCTGATGGCGTCTTTATTTGTCGCGTTCAACATCCAAACGGACAAGAACTACGAAATCAGCACCACTTTGATGAAAAATAACGCTACAAAACAAACCTAGAGCTCTTCAGCTCTTCTGAATGCCTTCCTACATATATATTTAAAGCCATAGACACAGAACGCTGTTGTGTCCGACCATCCACATCGGAGAAGCCTATAGGATGCTATCGTCAGCTAAAGGCTGCTATTTCTAATTAAACCTCTGGGGTACTTCTTGTGGCCGGCGCCAGGGCTGTCGGAGAGCCACAGACACTTTCGCAGCCCCGCAAATCAAGGATAAGAGCTTTTTACAAGTAATGAACCAGAGGCCCCACTTTTTAAACCCTTGTAAAGCCAGCAGGCTGGAGCATTTTCACTTTAATGAGAGGAAGCGATTGAACTGCTGGGTCATGCTGTTGCATTTTCAGTGTTCGGATTAGATTTCAGGTGTTGGAAGAACGTTGCGACACGGCCTCAGCCGGTGTCTACCGGTAGAAGAAGGAAACAATGAATGCCACAACTGAATAGCTATGATATTATACCATTCTGGTGTTTGCTAAAGAAGCATATAAGGTGGTGCAGCACAATGTGGCTTAAAAATAAAATCTTTTTTTTTTTCATATCAGATACCATTTCTGATTTTAATTGACTTTTTTTCTCCCTTTCTTTTCTAAAAAGAGAAATTAGAAATGTCAGAAAATATTGAAAAAGTGGCTTTGGTTTCAATCATCCCTTCAGGGTGGAGTTTTAGAGACAGATTGCAAGAATTTGTCTGATTTGAGGATATTGTCACAACATATGAGGGATAAAAATTACATTTTACCAGTGAAATTTCTTAGATTTAAAAGAAAAAGTTGTTTTGATGAGAAAAAAGCTTGAATAATATATTTGTTTGTTATTTTTCATGTTGGTGTTTTCATAAAATTATTCTCAAAATATTATAATATTATATTATTCAGCTGGACTCTAGTATTATTTCGACTTCATTATCATTTGACTTTATTCTCTTTTTGCTGTGACTGTACCTCTGTAGCTTCGTGACTTTATTTTTGATTTCTAGAACAAGAATCTTAGCCTGACCCTTATATTTATTTAATTGTAATGCAGAGTTGACCTGAACTTAAAACCCAAATAAATAGAAGCCGTAAAAACAAGATGGTGGCATCACTCTGAACTGGAGTGATGTCAGCAGTTCAGAGCGCATTGGTGGAAAAAAATCCAGATTTTCCAAAAATGAAATCTTCAAAAACCAAAATTTTATTAATTAATAAAATCAATGTATCGCCCAGACCTAATAGTTGGCATGTTTTTACACATCAACGCTTACTCTGTAAATTTAAATCTGAAATTATGTGGTAAAAAGAGAGCTCTTTTACCTATTAGTAATGTTAAAGCTGCTTTTCTGCTTCCACACACACACATAAAGGCTCGCTTGTCTTATTCAGTGCATCTTTGGGGACAGCTGGCGTGCACGGCAGGGAAGGAGGCAGCCTTCATTTACCAAAAACCAAGCCAAAATGTCACCGTATGACTGCCGGCAAGTGCCTCCCTTACCTTGCCAAAGTTCCTGACATCGAAAAGGTCAAAGGCGTCGAACAGTTCGCTCTTCTTCATTCCGAATGAGTCGCTGCACGCCACCAGGAACGTCCGGATATTCTTCAGGCACAGGAACTGCATTTGGAGGACAAAAAAAAAAAAAAGAAAAAACGGTTAATCGCTGTGTGGCTCCCAATCAACAAAGGAGCTGCGTGGCATTAATAAATGATCCAGTCCATTATTATTCTATTATATCTCACTTTCTTCTCTAAGGGGTATTCGTGTGGTGGAGCTGCTCTGCTAGTTTAGCCTGTGAGCTTCAATGTGACCGTCTAATTAGACAATGTAAAAAGACGGTGTCTCTGAAAGCTCTTGGGTTAGTGTTTACAGCCAACATGAGAGCATTTTATTTTATTAGAATAATAAAACAAAATGTCATATGAGGGCACTGCAGTGGTGTGGTACTCTAAGAACAAGTCTAAATACATTCTGTCAGGATCTGTGTTTTTCTGTGTTTATTTTTGAGTTTTCTGTGTAGTCCTGTTCCCTGTGAGTCCTGTCTCTGCGTCTTCCC